>JANPWT010774508.1:0-10507 GCA_024678245.1 Erythroxylum densum | reverse complement strand
GTTCCAGTGCCAGTGTTCAAGAATTCTTTACTCCATTTCCAGAGCAAAAAACAAGAGAACAAAGATAAAATTAAGAAATTGTCAAAAGCTGATGACATAACTTGATTCTACTCCATCGAAGCTCTTCACCATCTCTCCCTTGTTCCTGGCCTGCAAAACATTTAGAAACGTTCGTTACAGGCCACATGCCTTGCTCAATTTAGGCATCTTGGAAAAGAAAATTGCATATGCAAGTGACATGATTCAAAGTTATGGCCAGGTAGGAGCATCCTTTTTTAGAAACCAAGTGACGACAACCAAACTACATTACACCCTAACGTTACATGTATCTCAAAATGGCAACTATCATACAAGAACCCGTAGCATCCTCATAAAAGATGAACCAAGCACTCAACAGGCAGTTGGATCAGAAAAACCCATTTCATCAACATCCTTTGTATTCATAAGGTGGAAAAGACAATTTATGGTCAACTTATAACTGTTCTTGGTTTGCAACAGGAAACTGAATGCATATGCTACAGTTCCTAGTAACAGTAGCAGGAAAAAGGACGACACTGGATTCAACAGAAAAGTAATGCACAAGAAAAGAAAGAGAGCAACTGCTAAGAAAGATTATATACCTGTCGAAGTCTCCGCCACCTAGAAATACTCTTCCCCTGCCACCTTGGTTTGATCTTCTCTCTTCACCAGGCCTTGACCAACTATCGTGCAGCCCACGTGATCTCGACCTATCTGTGGACTCTATAGTTCTAAAATCATCAAATGATCCAGATTGTGAATGTGGTCTCTCAGGAAAAACTACAGACCTTCCTGCTCCAAAACCTGGCCTATCAACAGATTTCTGCCCAAACCACACCTTGTCATCCAGATTTCAGAGTTACTTTGAAAACCTGTTTCACACATTATTCTAAAATTTCAGATGCTAGAATTAAAATCTATTCTTTCAGTTTTAACTTCTTACTTTGACGGGTCAGTATCACACCATCCGTTTTTACATGCAACAAGTCCATGCATGACATCTCATTTTCTTCTAGAACCTGCATTCCAAAGGGAAAAAAAAAGTTAAAAGAATAGGGAGTGCAAAGTGGGGCTATCAAATTGCTTGGTCAGTACACAACAAGCAATTGCAAAACCCACCCACTCAGCAAACTACGCAAAACAGCACTATGATCCAGAGGAATGGTTAGATTCTACCTTCTCTAGTTCATTCATATTGCTCCTTGCTATCACGATTCTTCGGTCCTCTTCAATCTGTTTATTAAATGTCCTAAGGAGTTCTTCCTCCTGTAAACGTGGTCAACAATTGAAATGTTAAGAAAACCTCAAAAATATCTGGTGATCAAGCAGACTAAAAATTGTGGCAGAATTCCAGATGTAATTGACAAAGAAACTCTATATGACTTAGACAGCACGTTGTCAATGCTATACTTATAGTCAATTGATAGTAAGCTTACATTTCTAATTTCTAGATATCCCTGTCCTCAATGCTATAGCTTTTAGTCAATTGACGGTATGTTTACGTTTCAAGTATCTAGACATCCCTGTCGTCAATGTGAGCCTGGGTTTCATTGAAATCACGACAGGAAAGTGCATCATTTAAAGTAATCTACTCAAACATCCTGCATACAAAGTTCAAATCACTTCTCTTCAGAAGGTTCAATTGCCTTTCTGGACTCTTTGGAAACCATTAGAATGATTCCCAGAACATAAGTTGAAAAGAAATGGAGCAAGTCAAACAATAAATATTATCAGAAATAAATAAAAAGTAACCAAAAATTAATCCTGACCAACAATATGGCATAAAACGAAGAAGCGATTCTGGATCTCAAGGAAACAACCAACGAAGAAGTGAGATTGGTAAAGAGAGAGAGAATTGAAAATCGCAACAATAATAAGTGGTGTTCTTCAAGTTAAGGCATTTTTGCGTTGTGAGAGACAAACAATAATGGATCGATTTTTGGAATATATAATTTATATATAGTGTCGTTTTTGAAATTGGGTAAAGCGAAAAAAGGAGCATGCAAGAACTAGGCTTGTGAAGTGAATTTGCGAAAATATACCAACAAGGAGCATCAGATCGTCTCTGCCAATGCATGTTCAAAAATTCTCTAGATTTGAAATTTATTGCCACTGAATGTTAACTCTTCAGCTCCAAGGAGAACACATTTTTCCGAAAATAAGAAATTTCAGACAAAGTCCATACCTTTGGTGGATCCACCGACCATGATTACAGTGACAACTCTTTCCTCTGAGTTACCCTTCTCAAATCAATCAAAACCCAGAACACCAAATCCTAGAGTACGTGAGTTGTTGATGGAGAGAATGAGTGTCTTTGTGTGACACAAGGAGGAGATGTGGAGTCGTGGACAGAAGACGCGTCTAAGAGCAAGTTGGAAAAAGTAAAGCGGGAAGCAAAATCAAAAGGAGGAGGAGATGTCGGCTTGGCTTAGGCAGAGGAGAGGTTGGCTTAGAGCCTTAGACGTTAGTTTCAGTCAAAACGTCGACGTTTTATTTTTGGGATAGAATAGGTACAGAATTAGTGGGACAGACGATCTGATGCCTGTTAAAACGTTGTCTTATTTGTTGTAGAATAGAATAAGGAAACCAATTGGTACTGTAGTACAGGTCATCTGATGTGTGATCAAGTTGAGTTCAAAATCTTTAATCAAAGCACAAACGAATTTTGATCAAGTTGAGTTCAAACTCTTTAATCAAAGCACAAACGAATCTTGAATTAAATTGGAATCTGAAAAAGAAAACCTATGCCTATGGCTTAGGTCCAACCTTACCTACTGCCATCCCTCCAGTAAGTTGTAAATCAAAGTGCACAATTTTCAGCGAAAAAGCTTTCATTTTCTATTGACATGAATTTTGCATCAATCAACATTTCATTTTCCATGTGAGAACAAGAACAAATAAGTGGTTGACATCATAAAGTGGGAAAAACCTAATGATGTTGACTTCAAATCAAAATGAAAGAAAAAGGGCCTGTGTGAACATGGAAATTTGTGCAATTTGTCATCTTTTCTATCCTTTCCTTTTCATCTTCAAAAAAATTTTCAGATTCCGCCAAAGCTCCGGGTCAATTTTAAACGTTGAAATATCTTCCAGACAACAAGGCAGGAATAACACGTGGCTGTGTCAAATGAACAGAGAATCTAATCTTGTTCGAGGCAAACATACTTTTTATTTATGTCTGTAGGAATACAAAATCAAAAACAAGAATGAATCACACTAATCAATTCTCATCAAAATTTAGTACAACAATGCTACTACAAAACTGGTGAAGATTGTGGCAAACAGTCCTCTGTTGCCAAGGTGGGACGGAGCGGAGTTTCCAGGAGGAGGAGGTGTGGTGGTGGGGGTAGAGCCGGGGGTGGGGGCGGTAGGGCTGGTGGGGGACGGTGTGCTGGACGGCGAAGGAGTCGCGGAAGAGCCTGGTGCGGTGGCGGTTCCGCTGACGTTGATGGCTAGCTTTTGGCCGGCAGAGCAGTGTCCAGGGACCGCACAGATGAAGAAGTGTTCACCTGTAGTTTTCAGAGTGATTCTAGTCGGCGGTGTGGTGTTCAGAGAGATCGGGGAGGTGGTGTTGCATGATCCGTAAGCTGCCTTGGTCACCTCCGCCACGTTATGAGCTCCATTGCCGTAGTTGAAAACTGCGAATCAGAAAGAAATGATCAGCATTTAGATCCAGTGAGACTCAATACTGTTTAAGGTCGTTGATTAGCACTTACCAAGTACATCCCCGACCTTGAAATTCTTGTTGGCAGCCCAATTCCGGTAAGCAACAGCACCGTTTGTAGGGATGGTCCAACCACTAGAGCCTAAAACTGTGTAAGTCGTTGCTGATCCAGAAGGGGCAGGTGATGGTGCAGGTGGTGATGGTGGTGAAGAAGGTGTTGGGGCAGATGCTGGGGAAGGTGAGGAAGTCGGTGGCCGAGAAGGAGAGGAAGCCGGAGGAGTCACCGGAGAAGAAGGTTGAGGTGCTGGAGAAGGAGAAGAAGAAGAAGCTGCAGTGACATTAACCATCAGCTTTTGACCAGCACTGCAATGGCCTGTGAAATTACAGAGGAAGTAGTGTTCCCCTGTTGAATTCAGGGTGATTCGAGCTGGGCTTGTGCTAACAAACAGAATAGGATTGGTAGTACTACAACTATCATAATCTGCCTTGCTCACTTGAGCCACATCATGAACCCCATTTTGGAAATTGAACACTGCACAACGATCAATCAAGAAAAATCAAATCTTTACTTCAAGCCAATTCACACCAGAACATGACACAACTATTAGTTTTAATGGAGGTTACCAACTGTGTCACCAACAGCGAAGTTCTTGTTTGCAGCCCAAGAAGAATAAGAACCACTAGTAGGAATGGTCCAGCCTGAGCTGTCTCCAACTACGTGGTTGGTCTGAGCAATTGAGCTCTGGAACAAAGCAGATGCTACAATTACCGCAAGAAACGCCATGTTCGATCTTCTTCCCATGATTTGTGTTCGTGTTCTTGAAGTCCAGGTCGCCCCTGTTCGTCTTTAGCTCTGTTTCTCTTCAAGATATCTGTTTCTTTACTCGGAAGAAGAGTACAGCCTGAGTAGACATGTCTCCAATTTATAGGGAGAGAGTTTCATGGTTCCCACTTTAAGATGGCAGTAAATCTGGCCCTTGGATCTAGGACACGTTCGCTCGTTGTGCACACCTAACCAAAAGCTTTAGGACAATTCATCTAAGGCGGCCATAGAGAGGGGAGTTCTAGAGAAATTGCCGCGTGAGTACCACCAAACATTAAAGACTTTAGAACACGTTATACTAGTCAAAAGGGTTTGTGCTCGGATTAAACTAATCATTTATGAGACAAGGACGAAGTCACTGGCACAACGTCAGATTCCTTAGCCAAAGAGCACATGTGAACCTTATCATTTACAAAGATAAAGGACTCTTTGGGAGAAATTAAATATATTTCATGACATCTTTGGTTCTTAAAATTCGTATTTTGAGTAATCTTTTCGACCCATCATCTTTTAAATTATCTGGATAAAAAAATAAAATTTTAATTTAAACTCTAATATAATACATGTGTATAAGGAATAATATGAACTAATTGGACCCCCCCGTGACTTTTATGTCATCTACCAATGTAAGCCCATAAATCCCTTAAAAATGACTTGGTCAATTGTATTCCATCAAATCTGGAAATTTAACAACCACCCTTTTTAACTATACTTCTTAAAAAGCACATACTTTACGTAATTTCCTTTTCCGCCGTCTCTAATATCACAAAACTGAAGTTCTAGAATTGACATGTCGATCCGGATTAGGTTCGGATTTGAGAAACCCGACCCGTTGTAGTCTCCAATACATCCTAAGGTTTGACGTGTAGCAATTTAGGTAGGCGCCGTCCAAGTAGTCGGAACTTTCTTTCAAGTTCATGTGTGAAAATTGTTAGGTGAGAAATTCAACTTTCATCCGGATCTTGTGCAATTTTTGAATTGATCACACCCACCCTCGTGGTCTGAACATGAGAATGGGAAGTGGTCGTGTAAAAATGCATAGTTTATTCTATTATGGTCCTGCAATATACGCCGAGTCTTGCCTCTCGTTCTCTCTCTAAAAGAGTGCAAGTTTTGGTCTTGCCTTGAATGTGTATGGTGAGTTTTGGTAGTCTTTTCTACGCTGATCTTTCTTAGCTTTCTTTTTAGCATCATGGAATCAGGTCTACAAAAACTTTCTTTCCGAGAAAAAGAAGACATTGAGTTCGTTATTCCTATGATCTGTGTCTGTTGGGCAAACAGGTAGGTGAAAAAGTAATTAATGCAGAGGCGCTAGGAAGAACGCTATTGAGATGGGTAGGTGAAAAAGTGATTAATTCAGAGGCGCTAGAAACTTGTGGCGTCCTATGCGGGGAGCGTACATCAAACCGATGGTGAAAACAACTTATACATAATCCAATTTTACCACCATTTTGATTTGAAGAAGATATTAGCTAGAGGGCCGTGGTCATTTAACAAATGTATTTTGTTAGTTCATCAATGGAAGGAAGGGGAGAACCCAGAGAATATCGATTTCATCCATACTGATGTCTGGGTACAATTCCATGGTCTCCCACTGGGCTTCGCTTTTGAGGCATTAGCAAAAAACATTGGGAACTTGATGGGCACTTATCTGGAATACTACTCTGCTCACCGACGAAGTTCATGGAATAGTTACATGCGAGTCCGGATTTGGTTAAACGTGGAAGAACCACTTATGAGGAAGAAGAGCATAAGAAAACAGGGAGCTGCCCCGATGGAGATAACATTCTGCTATGAACGTCTCCCTCTCGTATGTTATCTTTGCGGAATAATAGGGCATAGAGAAACCAACTGTCTCAAATTACTGGAAAGGCTGGAGGAGGAGCACTGCCAAGAATGGTCGGAGGAAATTCAGGTAGAAATGCGGGCCCAAAATGCACGAAAAACAGTGCAATGGAAACAGGATCCTAGGAATGAAATTGGTGCTGATTTCACAACAAAAAATCCGGATCCCAAATATTCTCAATCTGCATCGAAGAATCCCCACAGAATAGGCAACAATTTCTCGTTCTATCTTAAAAAGATTACACTAAAATCCACTGGCTATTCTAATCCATATGTGGGCCACAATTACCCTGCTTTCAGTGGAGATAATTCCAAAATGGTGGTAGCTAATAGTTTTCAAAACAATAAAGAAGCTTCGATCATGGATATTGAGGATAGCAAAAAATGACCCCGACAAGGAAATAAAAGCATTATTGTAGTAGAGGAGATGAACACAGACGACATGTTTCTGTCCAACCCACCACATCAATTACCAGCGGCCGGTCTTGCGCAGCAAACCCGCCGAGAGCTATGAGTTACATAGCTTGGAACTGTTGTGGAGTAGGCAACTATCAAACAGTTCGTGATTTGAAGGATTTAGTTAGATTTAATAAGCCTTGCATTCTCTTTTTAAGTAAAACTATTGCAAATGTCTCAGCTACTGTTACAGGGTATTCAAACAATCACATCAATCTGGTTATTGTCGACTCACTTAATCCCAAATGGTGACTCACTGGTTTTTACGGTTTCCCATAATCCACTAGAAAATGCGTTAGTTGAGAGCTCCTTCGCTCTCTTTCTCGTCATCATAACATACCATGGGTTTGTTTTGGTAATTTTAACAACCTTTTGTCCCTAAATGATAAACTAGGAGGAGTGGACTATCCTAGCTCATTGGTGTAAGGGTTTCGACAGTGTATTATAGACTGTAATCTTGTGGACGTTCCTCTTATCGATTTTGGCTATACGTGGGAGAGAGGAAGAGATACAAGCTCTCTTACTTTGGAAAGATTAGACCGTGCTTTTGTAAACAACGAATGGATGGATGTATTTCCTTTTCATAAGTTATACAATTTGGTGTGCCCTACTTCGAATCACAATCCTATCAAGCTAGTGACTACGCGTAGGCTTCCTACTCAGAGGATTAACCGTTTTAAGTTCGAAAATAAATGGTTAACGGAGGAAGGTTTTTCTAATTTTGTTTCTGTATTTTGGGCTACCAATGTTGACATGAACATTCTTCCCCTACTTAAGAAATGTGGCATCAATTTGCTTAATTGGCATAAGCATCTTGGGAATAATTTCTCTGAAAGTATCAAAACCATTAAGCGAAACATGGAGTTATCTCGACAAAATCATCAGTTTGCTTTGTTCCGGATACAGAAGGCTACCCTTAATCGCCTTCTCGCATAGGAAGATATCTATTAGAAGCAACGCTCAAAGATATTCTGGATGCAATATGGGGAGGCTAACTCCAAATACTTTCATGCACAAGCCTCAAAAAGGAAAAGACTGAATCAAATTACTTCACTCATAGACGACAATGGTCAACAGGTTGTGGAACATGAGGGAATCGACAACATCATTCTTGACTATTTCAATCAACTTTTTTCAGCTTCGGGAGGCATTGATTTCAGACATTTTGCATCCGTTAATTCGGTGGTAAATCAGGAGGACAACAACTACCTTCTAGCTCCTTTGTGGTTTGAGGAGTTTAAGACAACAATGTTTGAAATGCACTCGGATAAGGCTCCTGGACCCGATGGTATGAACCCGATGTTCTTCCAGAAGTGTTGGCACATATTGGGGGTTGATATTTTTGACAATTACCATAGTTGGATGGAGCCAGGTGAGTTTCCGGATACCCTTAACGACATGGTGATTGTTTTGATCCCTAAAAAAGACAATCCTACATGTATGAAAGACCTTCGACCAATAGCTTTGTGCAACATCATTTACAAACTCATTGCTAAAGTGATTGCGAACCGTCTTAAAATTCTTCTACCGAGGATCATATCTCCCATGCAATCGGCTTTTTTCCCAGGTCGCCTCATCACTAACAATATCATGGTGACTTTCGAGATTATACATTACATGAAGAACAAAGGGAAAGGAAAGATTGGGGAAGCAGCTCTTAAAATTGATATAAACAAAGCTTATGACAGAGTCGATTGGGACTATCTAAGTATCCTGTTAAAGCTGGGTTTCGACAGTAAATGGGTGGAGATTATTATGGTGTGTGTCACTACTATGCGATATTCAGTGGTGTTTAATGGCTCTAAAGTAGGACCTATCATCCCGAAGCGTGGATTGCAGCAAGGAGATCCTTTGTCCCCGTACCTATTCATCCTTTGCGCTGAAGGTTTATCTGCTTTGCTAAGGAAAAACGAGGCTAGAGGGGACATACATGATGTCACTATTTGTCCTGGTAGCCCTAGTGTTTCTCATCTTCTCATCTTTTCTTTGCAAACGACTACTTCCTTTTCTTTCGGGAAAATATGACTGAAGGATAGAATATCAAGAGGATACTCGCCATCTATGAAGCAACATCGGGGCAGGCAATTAATTTTCAAAAGTCAGGCATTATGTTCAGTTCAAATGCACACCCTTCTGACAGAAACGCAGTGGAAACCATCTTAGGGGTTAACACTGATCATGGGAGATATTTAGGTCTCCCCTCTCTAATCGGAAGGAAGAAAAAGCAAGTCTTTGCTTTCATAAAGGATCTCCTTAGTAAACGTATTGCGAGTTGGAAAAACAAGATGCTTTCAAAACCAGGAAAGGAAATTGTCATCAAGACAATCGCACAAGCTTTGCCTGTGTAATTTATAAGAGTCTTTCTTATTCCCCGAGACACCTGTGATGAAATCCAGAGAATGATGAACTCCTTTTGGTGGGGATCGAGGACAAACAACAAAAAGAAAATTCACTGGGTGAGCTGGCATCAACTTTGCGTCCCAAAAAAATACGGGGGTATGGGTTTTTGGGATCTTCACTGTTTCAACCTAGCAATGCTTTGTAAACAAGCTTGGCGTTTTCTAGCTTTTCCCGACTCACTTCCGAGTAAAATTTTCAAAGCCAAATATTTTCCATCCTGTAGCTTTCTGGAAGCAAAGGACCGAACCAATTCAAGTTTCATCTGGAAAAGTATTTATGCAACAAAGGACATTTTGCTTCATGGTGTTAGATGGAGACTGGGTGATGGAGCCTCGATTAATGTTTTTACAAACCCATGGATTAATGAAGCAAACAACTTTTACATCACCTCCCCCTTCATCCAGGATTTTGGTAATATTAAGGTGCGAGATCTACTTAATGAAGATGGATCATGTTAGGACGCACAGTTGTTGGAAGGACTGTTAACTCCTTATGATGTTAGTCGCGTATCCAGGATCCTAATCGCTATATAAAACCCCCTGATCAACTGATTTGGCATCACAGTTCAGACGGTTCTTACTCAATCAAAACAGGTTATAAATTGACTCTTACATTGTTTACTAATATTGTTAACCTTTTCGTGGATGATCCTTGGAATTGGCTGTGGAATCTGGCTCTTCCCCCAAAAATGGACTTCACTTGGCAATGTCTATATGATTTCCTCCCCTGTAAAGATCGTCTTCTTCAGAAGGGAATATCGCTCAACATTGCATATGATTTCTATGGTCATGCAGAAGATATGAATCATATGCTACTAGAATGTTCTCCAGTCAAAGAACTTTGGTCTTTGATGGGTTGGCGTCCCCCAAGTAATGGGGTTGAGTCCTTTATATTGCAGAGCTTAAACACCCTGTCGTATGCTCGTCTTGAAAGGATGCTAGCTATGTTTTGGAGTATTTGGTACCACCGAAACCTCAGAGTTTGGCAAAGTAAGATTATCACCCCTCGAATGGTAGCTAACTTCGTTGACAACTTTCTAAAAGATTGGCAGGATTCTCAAGAGATCTTTGAGAGGGTTACTACTATGACTGGTGATTCAAGAGCTACTGTTTCTGCTTGGACGAGACCATCGAAAGTGTAACATCCCATCACCGATGGGAATGGTATTTTAGTAAATTGGGACGGGTTAGGAGTATTAATTTATATCTCGGCATGCACATATAGCATATAGCCTCTATGATTGATGGTTTGTTGCACTTGCACATGGTAAACATGCATTCATGACATTTTCCGGCTTAGGT
>JANPWT010773122.1:0-10516 GCA_024678245.1 Erythroxylum densum | reverse complement strand
TGTATGAAGTTCTTTTTTTAAAAAAATTTAATTAACAATCAAATAGTCAATTAGTTTTTTAGAAATGTTCTTCTTAGAAAAATTTTACTGACAAAAACTCTACTAATGTAAGCCTATCTAATCAGGGGCTAAGATTGATATGCTCTTACCTTCCCTCAACGGCTCAGCCAGAGCCGGCTTCCTTTTTTTAATTGGTTTTTTTCCACACAGATAATTATTGTTTAGCGTATTAGAATGGAATGTCTAACGGAGACTTACGGACGGACACGCCCACAGTAGGCGGAGGCGGTATGAATATGATTCAATTCCATCTGTTTAAATAATTTGATAAAGCAACGAAATCAAGTAGCTTCGCCTTTTTTTTTTTTTTTTTGTTACACGGGAAGCTAAAGCCTTAAGAGTTAAGACTCGAAAAGCAGATTCACAGGGTCTAGGATGTCTGAGCGTTTGAACAGGTCCCCACCAGGCAGTGGCGGTGGCTGGCTGTGGCACCAGTCAATGAACCACATGTTGATGCTGCCGCGCACCTAATCACACCGATAGCATTAACAGGCAGGCAGGCAGGCGCTTGTTATTGTCAACATATTGTTACTGTGTAACGACGATAATAAGATCTCTTATCTCTCTCTCTCATTCCAATCTGATTGGAACATAAACCTCAAAATCATTCATTTTCCTGTCAAGGGCATGAAGGACATTGGCCGACATTCGGAGGTGTCATGCAGTGAAGGAAAAGCTAAGAAAAGAAAAAGAAAGAACAGAAAGGACAAAATTAAAGCACCTGACCTGCCTACTACACTGTAGTGTATATGTATTTACTATTTAGTCCAAAAAGGTCATCAGAAAACTGCAAACGAATGATGTGACTTAATTAACTACTAATAAATGACAAATGGGTGAGACTAAGAAAGTGGAAAGTTTGCATAAACGCAGGAATAATATATGGTTTATTTAATAGTAGCTTTCATACTTCAGTTAGATATTACTAACTTTCCCACTCTATCAATCAACCACACCCGCCCTTTCACTTCCTCTTCAGTCCTCCCCATGTGAGAGTGAACCAACTTTTCTTTCACACCAAGTCCGGACACCCTCCACCCTCTCTCTCTCTCCGTTTCTGTTACTCAATGATCTTCGTTGCGGATACTTCTTAGTTCTTGTTATTTATAAGAGACCACAGAAGAATACGGTGATCACACACTGGAGTGCTCATCCTCTTTCTTTATCTCTCTAGATTTCCAGAGGATAGGGCAAAGAGGAATGATGCCCTTTGTGTTGGAGGAGGATTTGGTTGATTTGTGGTGTTGAAAGTGGAAACATTGTTCCTTTACTTTTCCAGAGAAACTGCAAGGAGTAAAGATGATATTTTTGGTTCCAAGATGGGGTTTTGTACTTCTTGTTTGCATTTCTGTTTCTTTGAGCGGCTTCGTTTCTGCTCTGTCTTCAAATGAGTCGCCAAGAGATCCTCTCAAGCTTATCTTAGGTTCGTTACTGTGACGGATGCAATTTGTTCCCTTGACTCCATCGTTTACGTGTCTTTCTACATTTGGCACGGAGGATTTTCTTTCCTTACATGGGAGTTTCCTTTTCTGTTGGTTGCTACCTGGGTTTCGTTGATCTGACCAATAAAGAATTGGACTTTATACGAAAATGAAAGATGTCAATTTTGCATTTCAGCCAATTATAATTTGGCTGAGCAGAGCTACATATTAGTACTGAGCTTTTAGTGACTCTTGTTTTCTCAAACATGCTAGTTGGTTTCTACACTCTGTAAATGGATTAAACCGCAGTCCTTGGCTTCACGTGTTAAATTGCTAGGAAAAACTTTGTAAGAGTTGGCAATCCGGACTTAAGCTTATCTCTCTTTGTATTTGCAGGGGAGGGTAGTTTGGGGCCATTGAGAGATGGTATATCTAATGATGGGGCAGATACTACACTTGTATTGGCCGAAACGAGAACAAATCGGCCAGACGTTCTTAATGGGTTCAAGCTTTATCGAGGTGGCTGGAATATAACCAATCCTCATTACTGGGCTGTAAGTATCGTCTTTTCTTTATTTTATTTATCTTCTGGTTCTGGAGGTGCTGAAATCTTAGCCTATCTTATACTGGGAGAGAGGAATCATACCGATTAAGCTAAAGTTTCATGATTATTTCTTTTTTATGTTCAACAAAAAGCAAATTTGATATTTGGTATTTAGTCCTTTTTTACAATGAGTCCATAGTAATCACTTCACTTGCCGGGATTTGTAGTCAAAACAATAAAAGTCCAAAGAAACTTGATGAATGAGGTTTCCTGGATCTGCAGGTTGGCATATCAAAATAGTGTCAAGCACAAGGTTTTCATATTCCAATTGGGATATTTGTTTAAACCACAGGAGATGCTGTTGAGTTGTTTCATATGCTGACTCGTAAATGATAGTAATCAATATTGAAGAACACTACTTAAACATTGTTGACAAATCTTGTAAAGTTTGTAGGGAATCTTGGTGGGAGAGAATAGGGAAGATCTTAGGAGGAAAAAATTAGTCTGCTGGAAAGTCGGTCTGTTGAAACCATGCTAAAATTAAACTTGCAAAATTAGCTGCTGGAAAAAGTACTGGTCTTTATATTATGAACTCCTTGTCTGTTCAGATCTTGCATTGGTACTTGTTACTTGCTTATCCTCTGCATCTCAAGTGGCTGATAACCCGGTGATATTCCTTAATGAGAAATGAATAGTCTTATGGTTCAGTATTCTGATTCTTGTGTCTTTAGTCTGTTGGTTTCACAGGTGCTGCTGGTTTCGTTCTGGCTGTTGTTTGGTTTTTCTCATTTGGCTTGGCCCTTGTAGTTCATTACTGCTGCAGATGCAGAATAAACATTAACGGCAAAGGATCAAACCGTTGCCAAAGGATTTGTCTTTTAATGCTCATGGTGTTCACATGTTCTGCAGCGTAATGATCTTTTCTATTAGGCTCCTTTCTTTTTTCTTACTAGTGTTGTAATTTCCGAGATTAGGTTTTAACTCTTTAATATTGTTCCATATTGTTTATTTTCCTTGCGAACATCAAGTTACAGAGAGCTATTGCATGTTGTTTTCCGTTTGATTGTATACTTTATATTGAACTCAACTGATGCTGTGTTGACCTCGAAGTGCTTTTCATCTGTATTTTCTTGTCCAGTTGCTTTAAAGATGAATGTTGATGTTAATAGTTGGTCATTTCTTGGCATTGTTTTTTCTTATTTCCTGGCTTATTCAGATATTTATTTATTATTTTCTGTCTTTTATTGGTTGAAAAAGAGTTGAAAGGGAAATCATCTTTCCTTGCTGGTGAAATGCATGTGATGTTTTGTGAAAACTTGATTGATATTTGAAGATTCCAATAAAATGTTCCCAAATTATTGCAGCTGTGGACATTTCTAGAGATGTGTAGGTTCTGATGACTTATGAAGTTTTTTTTATATTCTAGTGAGAGATATAAGTCACATTTTGTAATTACAAAGTGATTTCATCCTTGCGACCCAGTTAGTGAACTTATTTGGATGATTTAAGTATGTTGTATAACTTTGATCTTGAGTTGAATTGTGGTTTATTCTGATGTGTCAATCTTTTCCTTACAGGATTGGTTGTATTCTTCTTTCTGTTGGTCAAGATGAATTTCATCGTGAATCTTTGCATACTCTAGAGTATGTTGTACACCAATCAGATTACACTGTTCAAACACTTAAAAATGTTACACAGTATCTAGCCCTTGCAAAGACAATCAATGTAGCCCAGGTTTTCCTTCCTTCTGATGTCATGGATCATATTGATAAATTGAACGGTGACCTCAATGATGCAGCTGATGTGTTGATGGAGAAAACAAATGAAAATGCTGGGAAGATTGTAAAAGTTTTCAATGCTGTGTATGTATATAACACTGTCTTAACATTGGTGTTGCAAGAATTATAATATGATATTCACAGTCTAAATTAAAATGGATTGGTGCAGGCGATCAGCACTGATTACTGTGGCAGCGGTGATGCTTGTCCTGGCTCTTGTTGGATTTTGTATGTATCGTAGAATATGCTGCTAATAGCTCATAATTTATCTAGTTACTGAATTGCTGCTTGTTCCTAATTTGTAGACTTTCTTTTCTTTCAGTCCTGTCTATCTTTCGCCACCGACATGCAATTCATATGTAAGTTCTATCTCTATTTGGTTCTTGTTTCTGAAACCGGTTTTCAAATTCAGTTGACTGATATTTTAATTTTCTTTGTATTGCTCCAAAATACATTCAGATTTGTGGCCAGTGGGTGGATATTAGTGGCAGTTACATTCATTCTTTGTGGAGTTTTCTTAGTTCTCAACAAGTAAGATTTCTTTAAGCATAGATATTTCTGTCAACTGTTCCTTGCGATGTCATGATGTATTGGCTACTGGGAGAGTCAGTATCTGATGCATTATAGTGAACCTCATTTGCTTGCAGTACATGGTATATATTTTAGGACAGATTGTTATTCACCCATGTTACTATATTGCTATCTGTGCGCTAAACTGTTTCCATTTAGAGTTGTCAAAGGTAATGCTGCTTTATTGTAAGTTGAGTTATTCCATATCAACCTTGATCTTGTGTTATTATTATGCCACTTACTTTGCTTACATCACTTTCAAAGAGGAAATTTTATCTTCAATATCAGGAAGTTCTGCTTTGGGACCATTTAATTTCCTGTTGACAAACTGCAAATTTTCTTGTTAATGTATCAGCGCAATTTCTGACACCTGTTTGGCCATGGAAGAGTGGGTAGACAACCCCCACGCCGCAACAGCTCTTAGCAGCATCCTCCCGTGCGTTGACCAGAGAACAACAAACAACACACTCATCCAGAGTAAAGAAGTCATCAATGACATTGTAACGGTCGTTAATACTTACATATATACATTTGCAAATGTAAATCCTTCGCCAACCGAATTTAACTACTACAACCAGTCTGGGCCTTTCCTGCCTCCTCTCTGTTACCCATTTGATTCTCAGCTTCAAGTTAGTCAGTGTGGACAGCAAGAGATTTCCATGGCAAATGCCTCGCTGGTATGTACACTTATTTTCCATGATTGCCTTCTGGTAAAGATTTTGCCTTTTGTAAAGATTTGAAGTCATAGCGAATTCAACATTCAAGACTAACCATCAAAATATAGCTTCACGGATGGCAATCTGATCACAGCTTATTGGTATTAAGTACCTATTGCTATGGTTTTACAACTTGGTTATATTTGATACTTCATAGCAATTTATAAATTCTGCATGTATTCATTCTCACCAATGGACATATAGGTCACAGGGGAAACGAAAAGAACTGAATGTAACCTTTAATAATTTTTGTGATATTTATACTATTTTTTGTTTTAATTTTAGGTGTGGAAGAGCTACATATGTGAAGTTTCGTCGTCTGGTTTGTGTGCCACCCCTGGCAGGGTGACACCTGACGCCTATAGACAGTTAGTAGCAGCAGTCAATGAAAGCTACGCTCTGGAATACTACACGCCTATCTTGCTGAGCCTCCAGGATTGCAAGTTTGTGAGGGACACGTTCCAAGAAATTACTAGAATGTATTGTCCTCCATTGGAGCGTTACTTGAAAATTGTAAGTGCTGGATTGGGCCTCATCTCAGCAGGTGTTTTGCTGTGCCTGGTCCTCTGGATGTTGTATGCAAACCGCCCCCAAAGGGAGGAAGAGTTTGTGAAGCAATCATTTCCAATAAATAGCAGGAAGGATTCACAAAGTAATGAGTCCAGTGAGGTTTAGAGAATAAATCATGCTTTTAGGTTTTTGACCTACTCTGTTCTTTTGGAGAGCAAGAGAAGACCAAGATGGGATGGGACGAAGTTCCATCTTGAGCTATGTAGCGGCTAGTCATCTGGTTTTTGTATAGTATAAATCATATCATGGTTGGCTTTCTACTTATTTCAAGTGGGAAATGAAATGAAATTGAAATATTCATAGGAATCATATGACCTATTGGCATTGAGGTTGAATTTCTTTTGCATTGAGGTTCAAGTACTAGAATGTTTAAAGAAAAGAAAAGCAACAATGGTGGAACTTGTATACTTTGAAGTTAATAAATACATGGCAACAACAAACAAAGCACAAATGGATTGTCATTCTCTAAGATAGTGTCAGCCAAGTGCAGTAGTGAAGATTCGGGTTCCTGCGGTTGATTATCTAAATTGTCTAAAGCCGATGCTTTTTAATTCTCGGTAAGGTCTATGCAATGAAACATATCACATAATTAGAAATGGCATAGAGCCAGGTCAGAATCCGACCAAGATCTGAATTTTTTTGTGCGGATTTGGGTTTGGCTTGAGCTTGAATTCTATCGAGTTATGTTATAGACAAAACTTTTCAAGAGACATGTGTACAAGTGACGTGAAGCACAGATGGGTAGCGACATTGAGTTCCAACATTCTTCAGTTCCAACTGTAGTGGTTTTATTGATTAAGTTGAATTGTTTTAAATTTTGGATTATGTTAGATTGTTTTTAAATTCATAGATATTATCCTAGTTGTTAGCTTTTAAGTTCTATACGTTGTAGAACGCCATTTTATAGAAAGTAGTTATTAGATATTTGTTTAAAATAAAGTTATATGCTAGAACGGAGAAAGGGGATAAGAATTATTTGCAAATTTAGTTTTATTGAGATCGGTGGGTTCTTCCTTAACGAGCCTCCTTCCACTACATAGGTCGTAAAGGCAAAAAAACCAACAAGTAATCTCCTCTCAAAGAATCGCAGTTTGATTTCGCTGTGAATCGCCCTATAACTCGATCACAAGTATGGGACCATAACAAATTGGTATTAAAGCCAGCAATTATGGGCACCTGATTTTCCAATATGCAAAAACAGTTTGATACCTTCCTTAAGATGTAACAGGAGGACCGTCAACGAGATAGTGCTGAACGGGAGCACCTTTCCGCTCGCATCGAAGAACTCTCTCAAGACAAGCAATATGGAGAGACTGAGAGTGTAAACTGAGGATCGTGAGAACCAATACCAGAGACTAACCGAATGGAAGGAAGAATGCATCCTCCTTGCTACACTCGGTTAGATTTTCCAATGTATGATGGGAAGGATTATCCCTTCACTTGGTTAAGTCGTTGCGATCATTACTTTTGGCACTAACATATTCTAGAGGAGGAGAAAGTTGAGATTGCCTCGTATCATTTGGATGTCAATGCACAAATCTGGTTCCTTAAATTAGACAGAGATAGATCGGGCATGTTTTGGGAGGAGTTTAAATGACAATATTATCTCAGATTTGGCTCATCAATTTCAGGAACCAAATTGCGAGAACTTTCCAAATTGTGGCAAGTTCGTACGGTAGAGGAATATCAGCACAGATTTGAACAGTTAGTCGCTCGCATAGGTTCTCTCACATTAGAGCAAGAGATGAAAATATTTATTAGCGGGTTACAAGAGCATATTACAATAGAAGTAGAATTGCACACCCCCAGGGACTTAACAAATGCTATAAAATTGACCTGTTTGTATGAGAGGCGTGGGGGACCAAGAAAAGGCCCAGTCATTCTTTCTTTCTTTTTTTTTGATTACAAAGGAAAGGTTACAAATATGATCACACGTGACGGGAGTACAAAGCCCTGCCCGCATCGTGGTGCATAAGCTCCTGGACGGCTACCGGAGGCGCCCGAAGAAGGTGTAGGCCCGGAGCTAAGAAAATGGTGCACGTCGCCAGCCTGTCAGCGCACTGGTTCCCCTCGTGCCCGACATGTCACAGAATCACCTCCCAGTCTCGCTGTAACAACCCTTGAATACCTGCAACCAACACAAAATCCTCAGTCAGAACCCGTTGAGAAGAGGAAAGTATATTAATGACCTCCAGCGAATCGACTTCAGGACAAGGCGACGGAAACCCCTGTCCCAGGCCAACATTAGTCCGGAATGGACCCCACAAAGTTCTGCTGTGAGGGGGGAACATCGATCGAACCGCTGCTAGAAACCCCTACATCATTGCCCACCTCGATCCCGAATTAACCCTCCAGCTGATGCCTGACCTGCCTCCAGTGGGACCGCCCCATCCGTATTCAGTTTCACCCAGCCCTCCATTGGCAGAGACCAGCCCACCGGAGTCCCCATAGGCATAGTATAACCCAAGAAAATAAGGGATTCCATGAGATGAGCTCTGAAAATCCACTCAACATACTCCATAACTAAGCGACGACCAGCTGCCGACCATCGGAAACCCTGCTCGAACAGGCATTTATTCCGTCAGGTCCACAAGTACCAACAGGCCACCCCAAAGATAACAGACCAGGCAACCTGTTGAAAAGGCTGCATATTGGTAAGGTTAGAGATGACCCATATCCCTTCTCCTTGATGGAAGAAGCTCGACCCCAACACATCCCGGGGGAACTGGGCCCAGAAAGTGCGCACCCGCAGGCAGTCACGCACCACGTGGAGCGTGGTCTCGTCATACCCACAGGAAAGGCATCGGCTATCCGTGGTGAGGTGCCTGAGGACTCGTTGACGATTCGTCAGAAGTTTACCGTGCGCCAGCAGCCACAAAAAAGATTGGATCCGTTGAGGACCTGCCCATTTCCAAACAACCTCCCACACATTGGGTTGCGGGCTAACCCCGAGATACTCCTGTAACTCATACGCTGACGCAACCTTAAACCGCCCATGGGAGGTGGGCCCCCAAAGGAGTTGATCGTCCACTCCATCATCAAACGTAGGCCGGATGGAGGCGAGGTCTAACCAGACTGCCGTCGGAAGATACTGCTGGAACCTGTGTCAGTGCCAGGTGCCTTGCCGGTCCATGAAGTCAGCCACTGTGGCAGTCAAGATAGTGTCAGGGACGCCCACGGTGGTCAGGTGGACCAGGGGTCCCCACCCACCTACCCAATTATCGAGCCAGAATAAAATGCGGCGTCCATTCCCCAAAACCCGACGCCTGCCTTGCCTAACAATCGACCAGATGGCCAACAGGCTCCGCCAGACCATAGAAGCCTGGGACCTCGCAATAGTGTGGGGCAAATGATGCGTATCCAATCGGTATTTCTCACAAAGCACACGAACCCACAGTGCGGTAGGGTGGGCCATCAACACCCAACCTAATTCGGCAAGTAACGAGTCATTAGTGGTGCGGAGTCGTTTGATGCCCAAACCCCCAGTCGAATTTGGCTGACAGACCGTATCCTAGTTCACTAGGTGGGTCCGATGCTGCAATGCGGTCGTGCCCCAAATAAAATCACGCATGAGCTGTTCAAGATCGTCACAGAGTTGACGAGGGAGCCTAACCGTCTGCATCGTGAAGATGGGGAGAGTAGAGATAACCGACTGAGCTAAAGTCACTCGACCAGCCATAGACAAAGTCTGCGCACGCCAGCCTGTGAGCTTCATTCGGGCCGTATCTAGAATATGTTGGAAGGTCCATCTGGAGACGCGCTCGTGAAACAATGAGACACCTAGATACCGACCCAAATTATCCGTACGACTTAGGCGAAGACCGTGACTGAGACGCCGGGCAGTTTCTTGAGCCACATTCCTCGAGAAAAAATCTGTCTTCTCAAGGCTGATCTTTTTCCCAGAGGCTAAGCAGAAAGTCTGTAAAGTGCGGCCTATAACTTGAGCCTGGGACTCCGCAGCTTCGGCAAAGAGGACCAGGTCGTCAGCGAAGAAAAGGTGGGAAATGGGAGGCCAGTGGCCCTCTGCCACGTAAATTTGGAGCCCACATAACCAAGATCATGTAGACCGCACTGATGCACCCAATCCCTGAATCGAGTATTCACAACTCTAGAGGAACGGGCCCCGCCTCGCCTATCCGTGCTTTCCAGTTTAGCATTAAAGTCGCCGCCCACCAACCAAGGTCCGGAGCAACGCCGCCCAAGCCAAGATAAAAGAGGCCAAAGTTGGGTTTGATTGATCGGCTGCGGACTGGCATAGACCGCGGTGAAATCAAAGGAACCCTGCCCTGAGGTAATGGTAGTATGGATGAGTTGTCGGTGAGCCAGAACGATCGAAATCTCAAAATCTGCCTTCCAAAGTAGCCAGATGCCACCCGAAAATCCAGTCGCCTCGACTCGAAATGAAAAATCGAAGTTGAGAGACTGAATGACACGTAAAGCACGCTCTCCACTAATCCGGGGTTCCATCAGCACCAAAAGACTCGGCCTGTACAGGCGTATATAATTACGCAGGATGGTCTGAAATTGTGACCCTCCCGCGCCTTGACAATTCCATAGGAGAATTGACATAAGGAATAGGACAGGGGAGTAAACTAAGGTGAGGCGCCCCTGGGGCCACCCTCCTGAGCATCATGGACGTCAACGTCCAGTTGGGCCTGGCCCATCGCCACATCCCGTTGCGGGGTTGGTAAGTCGGTCGAAGGTCGAGCCTGTAACGCCCCAAAGTAGGGGTTAAAATATTAACGACATTTAGTACGAAATATGCTTACTATTGGAATATTATTAAATTGTGCATAAGTATTATGCTTATTCTTGGAATATGTACTCAATTGTGCTTCAGTATTTTGGCATGCATTC
>JANPWT010772623.1:0-10519 GCA_024678245.1 Erythroxylum densum | reverse complement strand
AGGATTTGGGCCCCCTCATCTCCCATACGCTTGTCTCCATACCCCCCTCAGTCCTCGACCGACGCGTTCAACACTATATGGACAATTCAGGTAACTGGCTATGGAATGAATTCCAGTTTTTATTTCTTCACTCTATTTACATGTTCATTGTAGGTATTCTACCGACCAAGCCACACTTAGGGCCTGATAAAATGATCTGGGGGAAGTCGGGTACTGGCCAGTTCACTACCGCGTCAACGAATTCGATGATAATGGAACATGGACACTAGGACACTAATGGATCTTGGAAGATCATATGGCGCTGGGCTGGCGCTCAACGTATTCGATCCTTTCTCAGGCTCCTCGCTCAAGACCGTTTATTATCTAATCAACAACGGAGGTGCAGACATCTGACTATGACAGCTGAGTGTTATCACTGTCGAGCAGAAGAGTCCTCACTGCACATAATGCAAGATTGCCCTAAGCGCATAGCCTGTGGCTAACCTTCCCTCTGCACGCCATCTCTCCGAACTTTTTTACTCTAAATGCCCATGATTGGCTCCACACGAATCTTCAACGGCATCGACTGGTCTGTGAACTCCATTGGTCTATTATCTTCAGTACCACTTGTTGGTTCTTGTGGTCTTGGAGGAACACGGCACTCTTTGACACCTAGGCCTCTTGGCTGAATTCCCCATCTTACAGTATACTAGACTATGTCCATTAGATACAAAAAGCTTCGGTCTGGCAAGGTAGAGCAATTCCTGGCTACTAACCCCAGCACGAGCAACTTATTGGCTGGTGTAAACCGACCCCTGAATGGGTGAAACTAAACACGGATGGAGTGGCAAAAGCTCACCCTACTCAGCCTCAGAATGAGGTCTTATTCGCGACAGCGCCGGTGTGTAGCTGGGAGACCTTGTTCAGAACCTAGGATGGTGTTCTTCGTTAGCTGCGGAACTATGGGACATCTTCTCTGGTCTGAATCTAGCCTGGGACCTAGGCTATCATCAAGTG
This sequence comes from Erythroxylum densum, assembly GCA_024678245.1. Classification (NCBI taxonomy): domain Eukaryota; kingdom Viridiplantae; phylum Streptophyta; class Magnoliopsida; order Malpighiales; family Erythroxylaceae; genus Erythroxylum; species Erythroxylum densum. The sequence goes on along the minus strand of JANPWT010772623.1, from coordinate 9,523 downwards.
GAATCAGAACTGGACTCTCAAATCGTGTCGAATATTCTTTCTGATTTCACTAATCGCACAACATCCCTCAATCTTATCATTTTAGACATCAACAAGTTACTCAATCGCAACTGGGTAGTCTTTCCCTGTCATACTTACAGGGAAGGCAATAGAAGTGCCGACTGGCTCGCCAATTTTGCTGTTAATTTTGACTTAGGGATTACCACTTTTGTACACTCCTCCTAAGGGTGTCTTCCAATCCTCCTCGAAGATATAGCTGGGATTAGCCTCCCTAGATTAGTCACGTAATTTGTATTGCCTTTTTCCAATTAATAAAAAAATTCAGTGAGAACACAATTAAGTGTTGTACGATTCGTGTCTGTGTGATCTAAAGGCACAAAAAGTCTCATACTTGGTGATCGACAGAACAACTCTCCCTTCTGCCCAATTCCAAGCTCCTGTCTACAAAATAAGTAATTTGACAAGCTTGGACTAAATTTGAACTGATAAATCTGGTTCTAGATTTTTAAGTGAAACACGTTAAAAAACTTGGGAGTAACCAAGTCTATCAACATAGAAAAAAGAAAAATGGTACAACTAATGATTTCTTCTTCTTCTAAATCAAAAAAAAAATCCTTTGGACAGTGCTATACTTGCTCGAACCATTCCAGCATTAACATAGAGAAAAATGAAGCAATTGCCTCAATCACCATGCTATTATTCTATCACGGTCCATATTTATCAAGAAATATTATCCTTCAAACTGGAAGGACTATCTGTCTCTCTCAAACTTTCGGCTTATAAGTAGGCGAAGCCTTTAACCGAATTCTAGATAAATAAAATGATCATCTCATGGCCTCACAATGATTATCCTTCTGTACAGGTTCTTGATTCAAACAAGTGCCATTTCACTCTTTAAGTCCTTTCACCCGTGTGCTACTGATACTGCGTCACACTAAGATGCTCTCTAAGTCCTTTGAAGCCCCCATTCAGCTATGGCTCGTCTTCTGCCCAATCATCGATATCTTAGTAGTTTGTCTTTTGACATTTGAACAAAAACAGGATTTACCCCACTTAATACATATATTTCTTTTTTCAATCCTGGCTTTATAACCTTAAATTTAGTGCCAATATGTCATTGGCTTTATTGCAATATATATTGAATTTACTAAGTGATGGCTATGAAGACAGTTGGCATCTTTAGGTACTCTGTTCTGCTTTGTAAGAAATCCTTATACTCTACTCGGTTTTCTCTCGATTTCATAGGCTTGTTATCATAAATTAAGGAAGATTCTACGTATGAGAAAAGATGCTTTGATGGCCGAGACATAATTCACAGCAGGGGAAGCATAAAATTGTATTTATATTTTATCCAAATACTGATAAATTTTGATTTCGAATTCTAATAGGATGAACCATTACACCAACAATGATGCCTAACACATTCAAAGTGTTAGGACTTAGGACGCATAACGCTACTCTTGCCCTCTTTTAATAGAGTAATGAACTATTATTATATTGAACCTTTTAGAGCTGTAAATCGGCATTTAAAACTATTGCGGAGATAGTATTCTCGAAATAAGGGTGTCCAACTGACGTGCATGTTTGTCCAACTAACCGGAGGAGAAGTACTGATAATAATATTGATTTACGCTTTATAGTCAGTCGGGTCATGATAATTTAGTGCTATAATAATTTAAAATTTTTTATATTATATAAATTCAGAAGTATATAAAGTCTATATGAAAATATATATTATAAATAAAATTATGATAAGATTATAATTATGAAATTCATATTATATTTATGTAATATCTGTAAATTGTTCCTAGTGATTCTTCTATTAAAATAAACATTAATAAAGAATAAAAAGACTAGTCCGCTTTTTTTAAAAGGAAGTAATCGATCTTATAAACTAAAGTATGGAATACTTAAATAATCGTATAAGTACTTGTTAAATAATAAGTTCATTGAATTGATCTTATATAAGAATTTCATTTGAAATACTACTTATGTGATGATTGTATAAGTGATATTTTGACTTTAGATCTTCAAAATTACCTTGTATAGAGATTGTTATATTTTGACATTATTTATTATCCCTTTTGGTTAATGATAGCTCAGTTGGTAGTCATTAGATATAGTATAAATTATATAGAAGTAGTTGAGTGATCAATATAAAATTCTTTCTCTGAAGTAATTAAGGAGATTGTTTCATTATCCTCGATTAATATGGATTTAGAAATTCTTAACCAAGCTGGAATGGCAGTTTGTAAAATAGTTTACAAATGTTATTAATTGAATCAATTACTAACAGTGAAGAACTAACATGAATGAACTCAAATAGAACAAACATTAATTTTATGTTCTTATGTCTAATCAGAATATTGTATGATGAAAGGAATGAATTATATAAAAACAAAGTCATAAATAGAAAAGTTAGTCAAATTTACTTTTACATTTCTAAATATTTAGGTGATCATGTTATATTGCTAGTCATCAACCTTGATCTATGGATACAAATTATTTAACTAGATAATTAAAGATAAATTAAAAGAGTTTAATTTTATCTAATCTTAAATAAGATTTAGGGTTATAATTTATATCCATTACCAATATAGTTACGAATCTAATGGGTCATACATTAAAAATGAGTTTAGAAAAAAAGATATCTTAATCAATTTGGGTCATACACTAAGAATGAGTTGAAGATAGAAAAGATATTTTAATCAAGTTGGACTTATTGTGAAGTTTGAGAAATTTTATAATTAAATATGATATATTTAATAAATAAGGATCTATATGAGATACTAGATCTTAATTGAACATAATTTTTATTTAATTAGAATTAATTATAAATTTAATTAAATTTAGAATTTAATTTTAATTAATTACTATAATGTCCAAAACTTTTTTAAAATAAATTTAAACTCTAAGGAAGCTAACACTGCTTACTTAATTCTCTTTACAACAGTTGCAAGATTCTCTCAATGCATTTGGTGGATATCATTAGTAGCCAAAAACTTGCGTGACTAAGATGATTGAGATGAGCTAATTTTGAAAACGATTTAAAAGAAACAACAAGAAAATGATCAAGCTTCGAAGAAGTAAGATATGAATTACGATTAATGTTTTATTATAATTTATAAGTTAATCATTTTATAGAATTTAAAATGATCTTGATTCTTGAAAAATCGAATACAAAAAATTTTATAATTATTACATTGTATACGAGATCCATTCCAAGCTTGATTTCCCATCAATAATATCGTATCCAATTTTTAATTCTATAGTTTATTGATTGTTATTGATTTTTTAAAGTTAAGGTTTTAAAATATCAATTTGTTTTAGTTTTTTGGAAATTAATTGATAAATCCCGAAACCTCCCATGTGTGTTCTCTGTTTCTAAAATTGATTTACTAAATCAGAAAACACATCGTCGCCTACTCTTTCTTCATATTCTTCTTCTGGAATGTCTTTGTTGTGCAACAAACCGCGAATAACAGGAAAAATATAATAGAAAGCGATCGAGCACAGAAAGAGAGGAACACGGAGAGAGAAAGGGGGAGATTCATAGACAAGAATCAACAATTCAGAAATGGAATAATCCTTAACAACCAACATGGACTCAATGCTCAACATGTGCTACTATATATACTGCCCCGACATCCCTGACACTAACATTCCCTGTACCCGTATACAGCGTATATTCCCTGCTCCTATTGCCCGTTGCATCTCTGCATCGCTTATTCCATCGTCATCTCACCCTTAACTTCCTCCGTCAGAATTAACGCTAACAATCCCCTTCCCCTTAACATCCTTGTCAATCAGGTTAACCTCCATAAATCATTGCTGCAAATCGTAAACAAATTCCCACGTCGCATTCACCTTCTCGCCATCCGACCACTGAATCAACCACTGAGTGACAGCCCGATTATTGCATTTAGTAATTCGCCTATCCAGTATTGCCACCGGAACCCACTCCGCCGGTGTTAAAAACTCCGGAAGCATAGTCGAAGTGCGTGTTTGATTCTCATAAGCCTTCTTGAGTTGTGAGACGTGAAAGACCGGATGAATAGTTGCTTGGGCCGGCAGGTCCAGTCGATAAGCTACTTTGCCCACTCTCTGTGTCACGCGGTAAGGCCCGTAATACAGTGGTGACAGCTTCTGATTACTCCTCCGCCGCAGAGAAAATTGTTTATACGGCTGAAGCTTTAACAGGACGGCATCCCCCACTTGAAATTCACGATCAGACGGCTTCCCATCTGCGTATTGTTTCATCCGGTTCTGAGCTCTCTGTAGATGGAACCGAGTTAGATTAACCATCGCTTCCCGACTTTGTAAAACCCGGTCGACTTCCAACACCGCCGCATCGCCTGCAACATACGGAGTATACACCGGTGGTGCATACTCATACAGAATCTCAAATGGTGTAGCATTAATGGCCGTTTTATGGGTAGTATTATACCACCACTCTGCCAGTGCCAGCCACTCCCCCCATTTCTGTGGTGTCTCGCTGCAGAAACAACGAAGATATGTTTCCAATATCTTGTTTACCGCCTCCGTCTGTCCGTCCGTTTGTGGGTGGTACGCGGTAGACACCTCCAGTTTAACGCCCTGCAATCGTAAGAGTTCCTGCTAAAACTTGCTAAGAAAAATAGGATCGCGGTCACTAACTTTAGCTTCCGGCATACCATGCAACTTGAAAACATGGTTGAGGAATAATTTCGCTACATCCTGGGCGGAATAGGGGTGTTTGAGGGAGACAAAATGGGCGTACTTCGTAAACTTGTCCACCACCACCAAAATCACTGATTTTTCCTTCGATTGTGGTAGCCCTTCCACAAAATCCATGGTGATTTCCCTCCAGCTCCCTTCGGGTATACTAAGAGGTTGCAATAGCCCTGGATAAGCCGCATTATCAAACTTATTCCGTTGACAAACCGCACAGTTCTGCACATAATTACGAGCATCCCTGTTCATACCTTTCCAGAAGAATAAGGACTGTAGACGTTTGGAGGTGGCTACTGCCCCGGCATGGCCACCCATGGCATCATCGTGGTTGATGCTTATAATTTGTTGCTGCAGCTGCACATTAGCGCCGACCACCAATCTTTTATTCCACCTTAAGAGGCCCCCCTTCCATTCATAGACATTTGTTCCCCCCTTACTTGCTTCCAACGTTCGAATCAATTGTTGAATGGTTACATCATCTCGCCAGCTTTGCTTGATAGCTGTCAATAATTCACTGTGAACTTGTGATATAGACATCGAAAACATCTCAACACTCATTAATCGAGAGAGGGAGTCAGCTGCTGCGTTATCCTTGCCACTCTTGTATTGCACTTCAAAGTCATACCCCAGAAGCTTTGGGAGCCACGACTGTTGGAAGGGAGTAGAGAGACGTTGCTCCAACAAATACTTCAAGCTGCGTGGTCCGTCCGGACGATGAACGGTCGAAGTGATAAATAGTGGTGCCACTGTTTAATGGCTTTTATCACTGCTAAAAACTCCTTCTCATATGTGGACAACCCTCGATGCCTCTGTGCCAGTGCCTTACTCAAATACGCAATGGGGTGACCTTCCTGTTGCAATACCGCCCCAATGCCCTGGCCGCATGCATCCGCCTCTACCACAAATGGCAAGGAAAAGTTCGGTAGAGCGAGCACCGGGGCTGACGTAATGGCTCCCTTCAAAGCCTCAAATGCCCCCTGTTCCGTTTCAGTCCAAGTCCATTTCACAGTGTTCTCCTTCTTCAGTAACTCCGTCAGTGGTTTAGCCATCGTACCATAATTCTTAATAAATCGACGATAGTAACCCGTGATTCCTAAGAACCCTTGTAACTCCGTCATGCATTGCGGCACTGGCCATTCGTCAATCGTTTTGACCTTTCGCACATCCGTAGCCACCCCTGCCTCAGAGATAGTGTAACCCAGGTAATTGACCTGTTGGGCCCCAAATACACATTTCTTCCCATTGAGATATAACTGGTTATCTAACAGTGTTTTAAGAGCCAGAGAGAGATGCTCCACATGGGATGACAACGTCGGGCTATAAATCAGAATATCGTCGAAGAAGACTAGGATGAATCGCCGCAAGTGAGGACGAAACACTTCGTTCATTAAGCGTTGAAAGGTCGATGGAGCGTTGGTCAGGCCGAAGGGCATTACTAGAAATTCGTAATGCCCTTTGTGCGTCTTAAACGCATTTTTGGCAATGTCATCGGGTTGCATCCGGATCTGGTGATAACCCGAACACAAATCTAGTTTAGAGAACCAACTTGCTCCGCTCAATTCATCCAATAATTCTTCAATCAATGGAATCGGGAATTTATCTTTAATCGTAAGTCTATTCAACTCCCGATAATCTACGCACATACGCCATGAATTATCTTTCTTCTTCACTAAGACTACTGGCGATGCATAGGGACCAAAGCTGTGTCGTATAAACCCCTGTTTCAATAACTTCTTGACCTCCGGCTCAATGACATCCTTCTGCGCGCCTGAGTATCGATAAGGCCGAATGTTAATCATTTCAGTTCCCTCCTTTAATGCTATTTGATGGTTGAACAGATGATTCGGAGGAAGTGTGGTGGGTTCCTGAAATACCTCTGCAAAATTAGCCAACACCGTAGTTATTTCATCAATTGCATTACCTTGCTCCTCCGTCAGCCGCATTTGTTGGAATTGATATTCCAAGGGGTTTGATAATTGGATCATCATGAGTTGGCCTCCAGTCGACCCTTGGAGCGTTTTCTGAAATCCTTTTTCGGAGACTACTCGAGATCTATTCTCCGGGCCTCCCTGGAGTGTAATCAGCTGTCCTTCCCATGAGAACGTCATGATGCGGTTGCAGAAATTGCACAAGACATCTTCAAGGCCTACCAACCATTGGACTCCCAGGACAACGTCGCATCCGCCCAAAGATATCACCAGTGCATCCATACTGAATTGTGTGCCCTGCATGGTCCATCTGAAATTGGTGCAACACTGCGTACACTGCAGTTGTAACCCACCTCCCACCGAGATAGTTATGGGAGGTATGTCCTGGAGCTCGCACCTCCCCCTTCGTACGACCCCCACATCCAAAAAATTGTGAGTACTACCATTGTCAATTAGGATTTGAATTGGTCGGCGTTGATGGTCTCCGATGAGCCGCATTTGCTTATACTCCAGCTCACCCGGGAAACCGGTCATGGCTTGCATCGATATCATGGGCCCTACTTCGTGTGACGCCCCTTCGTCCAACACCTCTTCTTCCACTGCTTCCGTTTCCATCTCATTACTCATCTCCTCCGGTACCAGAAAGAAATGCAGTTGGCACCTAGCACATTTATTCCCTACAATATACTTCTCATCACACCAGAAGCATAAACCCTTCACCCTTTTTTCATTGAAATCCCTGCTACTGATGGTCTTCGAAGTTGTTCTGCCTCTTGATGGAGATGCACGGAGCACGTGCGGGGGGGGTTGGTAACAGACCCTTATAACTAACATTGCTGCGAGAGGGTGTAAATGGCATTTGCCTATTTCCAGTTAGTGCTCGAGAAGATTGGTGGCGGTTCATCAGTGGGTGTCCTGTCGCCATGAGGATGGCTTCCTGTTTTCTTGCTAAACTGTAAGCCTGATGTAAAGATTGAGGTTCATGCAATTTCACCGTTACTCCCACTTCCGGCTTTAAACCTTTCACAAAAAACCCCACAAGGTATTCTTCGGACAATGACAACCTATTCGAACAATGGTCAAACTGCGCACAATACTCCAACACCGTGCCCACTTGCTTCAACTCCTTTAAGTCCCCTACCGGATCATCAAACATCTCTGCGTCAAAGCGTTGTTGCAGAGCCTTAGTAAACTCTCCCCATTCTATCACCTCGGTGTTCAGTCTGTTTTGTATGAATAAACGATACCACTCTTGCGCCTTTTCATCCATGTGCAAGATGGCAACGTTCACCTTCAAGTTGTCCGGTGTCTGATCGATTTGAAAGAACTGTTCACATCGGTACACCCAAGATTTGATGTTGTCTCCATCAAACATCGGAAACTCGATCCTTCCTAACCTAGCGGATCCCCCAGACTCTTCTTTAACCAATGGCACATGAATATTCTTCCCTGCTGGGCCGGAGATACTACTGCCCTCACCCTGTTTATATCCCTCTGGAATACTAGAGGATCGTAAATCACCTACTTCCCGTGCCAGCTGCTCGGTTTTATTTTGGACATCCGATAAAACCTTCTCACTGCGCTCGTGCATTTCCCTTAGCAGTTTTTCCTGCCGGCTTTGAGCTTCCATGAGTCCCTTCAAGGTTTCCTCAAACCTACGTAACTCAGCACCTCTCGTTCCTTCAGCCATGAGGGAGTCCTAGATTCGTATGCTTTGATACCAAATGTTGTGTAACAAACCGCGAATAATAGGAAAAATATAATAGAAAGCGATCGAGCACAGAGAGAGAAAGGGGAAGATTCACAGACAAGAATCAACAATTCAGAAATGGAATAATCCTTAACAACCAACATAGACTCAACGCTCAACATGTGCTACTATATATACTGCCCCGACATCCCTGACACTAGGATTCCCTGTACTCGTATACAGCGTATATTCCCTGCTCCTATTGCCCGTCGCATCTCTGCATCGCTTATTCCATCGTCATCGCACCCTTAACTTCCTCCGTCAGAATTAACGCTAACATTTGTATGCTGCTCCTTTTATGAAAACAATGACAAGAAAGGGATCTTCTGGGTTTTCCAGATTGTTCGCTTAGGATACTCTAGAGCACTAATCTGTGTGGTTTTGAGATCTAATATTTATAATCAATAACAAAGTAAACAACTTTATTGTCTTTTTATCCTCTGCTTGCTGATAATATCATGATCGGGTCATTTCTCGTTCTTCGTCTTCTGGGTTTTCAAGGTTTTTCACTTGGGATATTTTCTTGAGTACTAATATGTGAGCTTTTTAGATCTAATTTTCACAATAACAAAAAAAAGGATATGGAGACTAGATTTTGTAATCTTCTAAGTCTAGAAAAGGATTCAGCCACGATTCCAAAAATTATTTTATCAAAATTGGTGGATCATTATTATAAGAGATGGGATATATTAAATAATTGATTGGGTGAAGTGGGAGAGGGGTGAATGGGGAATAACTATTATGGGAGGATGTTTTATACGTTTTGGAAGTGAAACTAAAATGAACAGTAGAATCAAAAGTAGATGTAAAGCTAACTCTTACTTTATTAGTTGAAAGATACAGAAATTGTAGGATTTCAACTCAATAATATCAGAGTATCCCTTGGGGATTTTTTATAGGTTATGATCGATAGTTTGAAGGGCAAGAAAATTGGGCTGTATTTCTCAGCATCTTGGAGCAGTTCGTGTCGAAAGTTTTCCCCCACTTTAGTGGAAGTCTACAATGAACTTGCTTTAAGAATTCTTTAATTTTTATGTTGTTTATATGTATCAAACTATCTTATAATGATCTAAGGAGTGGAATATGTTATTATATATGTAAATAAAAATATTCCTATATGTAGATAATGCTA
>JANPWT010771501.1:0-10525 GCA_024678245.1 Erythroxylum densum | reverse complement strand
TATTTTGGATTTAGACTTTATTCTGTATTATGTATGGTTGAGAATATTTGTTTAAATTCTCGGATTGAAATGACATGGTGTCTTTTAGAAGGCATGCGTAGAGTGTATGTATGTATAGGTTTATGTTTGTGTGAATCGAACTTATGTATGGATGTTGGGATCGGGTCTGACGTTTTGGGAAGCTTATCGCTGGCTCAGCCCGAGGGGCCACCTCGGGAATAGGGATCCGGGACTCGAGCCCAACAGTTAAATGTATTCGAATGTTAGGCTCCGAAAGCTGGGTCCAGCACAAATGTCAAGTTATTCACCCTTTTTAATTGTACACACACATTAATAATTATTTGCTCCTTCAAACTCTATAACTACTCCTAGGTACATTTTCATGAAAAGTTAAGCTACTTACAATTTCGGTAGGTTTTTATTAAAAACCATTTTTATTACTTTTTGTGGACATAGACCTAGTCTTTTTATATGAAGTCAAATATTAGTGATGAATGTCGATCCGGTTACTCGACTAATTCATGTTTTTATTAAATTGTTTGGTTAGAACGTCATTATAGCCTTTTCATACGTGTCGATCCAGTTACTCGACTACATTATGTTCTCAACTGGCTACTAGCTATATTCATAACTCGAAGGCTAGTGGAATAATTATTTATTTAAAATTTACAAATATTTTTAATTATTTTTTAATGTCGACCTTGTTACTTTAGCTACTTATTTTTATGAAACAAATACTCGCAAAGCTACTTTAATTAAAAGACCTAGAATTATGAATGAATGTGACAACTTATAGGGTGATAAACTAACACTAAATCCTAATTTCGCTATCTAATGACTTTTAGCCAAAGAAACCAAATCATTAATTTCGCTAGCTAATGACTTTTCATAACCTAATAGATTATATTCAAAATTAAATCAATTTCATTCCATCTAAGCCATCGACATATTCACACAATTTACAATGTGCAACTTAACAAACTATCGTACAATATGCAACATTCACACTCAAACCAAAACACACAACCCTCCCCACACTTGAATAACACGTTGTCCTCAATGTAAGAAGGAGACAAACAAACACATATGGAAGGAAGAAAAATAAAATAAAAATAAATACTAAATACTAAATTTAAAAGAAAGGTTAGAAACAAAGCCTCACGGTGATGGAGTTGGGGATGGTGAGGGACTAAGACAAATATGTTAGACACCTGAGATTGTTGTCTTATCTTAGAATAGCTTAAAGAAAGTGAGAGAATTAGTGATCCCAGATCAATTCAAATTACTAAAGTTTTATTTTAAATTCAGAACAACTTTTAACTAAATCTAACAATTTCAATCGAACTACTGAATGTGCTAATTTATGTTCATTAACTTGACCTTATATTTATGAAAGGTGTCTTAATTATTCGAACAGAAGGAAATCACTTCCTTATCCTTAGGAATCGTTCTTCTGAGATATATATATATATTACAATGATGCCCGTTGACTTTAAAAGTTTTCTTGTTAGCATTCTCCAATTTGAGGGCTCCATTATAGAAAACTTGAATGACCGTAAAAGGTCCACTCCATCGAGATTTTAGCTTCCCTAGAAATAGCCTCAACCTTAAATTATATAGTAAAACTACGTCTCCTACTTTAAATTCCTTTTTTTTAAGATGAGAATCGTGTCATTTATTTACCTATTCCTATTAAAGTTTAGTGTTTTGATATGCATTATAACAGAACTCTTCAAGTTTGTCCAGTTGCAAAAGTTACATTTTGTCTGCTTGCTTCCAATAAAAATTTAATGCTTTTATTGCCTAGTATGCTCGATGTTCTAGTTCAACTGACAAATGACAAGCTTTTTCGTATACAAGCCTATAAGGGGTTGTTTCGATAAGTGTTTTGAAAGCAATCTTATAAGCCCATAAGGCATCGTCTAGCTTTATTGCCTAATCCTTTTTGAAGTTGTTCACTGTCTTTTCCAAAATTCATTTCATCTCTTGGTTGACAACTTCCATTTGGCCATTAATTTGCGGATGGTAAGATATAGCAACACGGTGGTGCATTCCATATCTTTTCAAGAGGGTATCAAAATATCTGTTGTAGAAATGTGTACCTCCATCACTTATTATCGTACATGGCACTCCAAACCGATTGAATGACCGTTTGGTGAACTTTTGCATCGCCTTTCCATCATTGGTTGGAGATGTCACTACTTTAGCCCAATGCGAGACATAATCTACTCCCACTAAAATGCACATACTTCCTATTGAAGACAAGAAAGGACCCATAAAGTTGATGCCCCATACATCAAAGACTTCTACTTATAAAATGTTGGATAAAGGCATCTCATCTATTTTGGAGATATTACCTATTCTCTGGCATCGATCGCATTGTGCCACGAAAGTTTGAGCATTCATAAACAATTGTAGCTAGTAAAATCCACTCCTGAGTATCCGAACTGCCGTTTTGTTAGCTCCATAATGTCCAGCATATTGACCTTCATGACATTGCTTTAAGATGTCCAATACTTCCTCCTTCAGAACACATCGTCGCATTAACCCATCAACGCATGTCCTATACAAAATTGGGTCATCCTATAGATATCGGTTACAATCATGTATGAATCTCTTTCTTTATTGGTAAGATAAATCAGAAGGAAGATTGCCACTAGCAACATAATTCGCAATATCGGTAAACCATATTGTAGACAAACTTTCGAGTAGCATCAGGGTTTCATTAGGGAAATTTTCGTTAATAACTTCGCTTGGCTTAGATTCCCTTCCTTCCAATCTGGATAAGTGGTATGCCACTGTATTTTGTACTCTTTTTCTATCTCTCATTTCTATATCAAATTCCTGTAAAAGTAACACCCATCAAATGAGCCTTGGTTTTGCATCCTTTTTGTTGAAAAGGTATTTTAATGCTACGTGATCGTTGAATATTATTACCTTTGATCCCAAAAGGTATGTTGCGAGTAATTCCTTCTCTGTGATGGTGTAACTAAGTCGAGATTTTGTAAGGGTCTTGATGGCATAGTAGATCGCATGCAACCTTTTATCTTTCCTTTAACCCAACACATAACCTATAGCTTAGTCGCTTGCATCGCACATAACCTCAAATGGAAGTGTCCAGTCCGACGGTGATAGAATTGGTGCTGATGTTAATGCCTCCTTTAGTTTGTTAAAGGCAGACATACACTTATCATCAAATAGAAAGGGAAAATCCTTGACTAACAGGTTTGTCAAAGGTCTTGCAATTTGGAAGAAGTCTTTGATAAATCAACAGTAAAATCCTGCATGACCTAAGAATCCTCGCACACCTTTTACATTGCTTGGCAGTGGAAGTTTCTATGTAACTTTTGTTATTTCTCTATTGAATTTAAATCCTTGGTGTGAGATTTTATGCCCTAGCATTATCCCCTCTTACACCATAAAATGACATTTCTCCTAATTCAGCACTAAGTGCGACTCTTCATATCTTTGAAGAACTTTGTCCAAATTGGTTAAACACATTTTGAAAGAGTCCCCAAAAACTAAAAAATGATCCATGAACACCTCCATTATATCTTCGATCATATCAACGAAGATAGATATCATACATTTTTGAAATGTAGTTGTGGCATTACATAGTTTAAAAAACATTCGTTTATACACGAAGGTACTATAAGGGCAAGTGAATGTGCTATTTTCTTGATCATCAGTGCGGATGAATATTTGATTGTATCCTGAATATATATCTAAAGAGCAATAAAACGAATGACCAACCACCCTTTCTATCATTTGGTCCATAAACGGGTGAGGAAAATGATCTTTCTTAATCAATGAGTTGAGTTTTCAATAATCTATGCAAACTCTCCATCCTGTGACCGTTCTTGTTGAAATTACTTCTCCACTCTCACTTTCTATTACTGTCATTCCACCTTTTTAGGTACACATTGTATTGGACTAACCCATTCACTATCGAAGATGAGATAAATTATCCCTACATCTAAGAGTTTGATTATTTCCTTCTTGACCACCTTCTTCTTGTTAGGGTTTAATCTTTATTGATGCTCCCTCACAGTTCTACATCGTTCCTCGATGTTTATTTGGTGTAAACAAACATACGGGCTTATACCTCGAATATCACAAATCTGCCATTTGATGGCTTTCATTCGCTTTCTCACAATTGCTACCACCTTACTTTCTTATTTCTCATTCAATTAATTGGAGATGATTATCAATAATGTTTGACCTTCACTTAGAAATATATATCTGAGATGTGTAGGTAAAGGTTTAAGCTATAATGTGGGTGGTTTTTCTATGGATGGTGGTATGGTGCTTTATTTTGAACTAATTTTTCTTGATGCGTTTGAACATCCGACTCTTACATCTCATCATCTCCTTTAGACTCAAGTATCTCATATCCATTATTTGTCTATATTGCCATTAATTATACTTCTGCGATGCAACTCTCAACCTATTCTTGCAAATTTTGATCCATAATTTCAACCTTCATGCATGTGTTGCTTGCTGTTGTGTTCTTTAAAGGCTTATTCATATTGAATGCATACGTTGTTTGTTGTTGGTTCTTTAAAGCCTTATCCATATTGAATTTGATCTGATATTTGATTATTTGAATTGTTAATTTCTCTTCGTGAATGTCAATTATGGCTTTCCTTATATTTATAAACGACCAACCAAGGATCAATGGACATTTCTTATCTTCTTCAAAATTGAGAGTCATAAAATGTACAGGAATAATGAACTTGTCTCCTTGTATCAGAATGTTTCCACTATTCCTAGAGGTCTTTTGATAGATTGATCAGCTAACTGAATTAACATCATTGTTGACTTGACCTCACCCAACCCTAACTTCTTAAACATTGATAAAGGCATAAGATTAATACTTGCTCCTAAGTTGCACAAGCACTTTGTGAATTCAAATTCACCAACTACACATGGTATTGTGAAACTCCCTGGATCCTTCAATTTAGATAGCATCTAGCTGATGACTATGGAGCTACAGGTGCCAGTTAGAGCTACCATCTGATTATCTTCCCAAGTACGCTTCTTTGATAATATGTCCTTCAAAAATTTTGCATATTTAGGCATGTGTTCCAAAGCCTCTACAAATGAGAGATTTATCTATAACATCTTTCATTTCTCAACGAATTTTACAAATTGTGCATCTAGCTTCTTCTTTTGTAATTGTTAAGGAAAAGGAATCTTAGGTTGATATGGTGGAAGAGCAACATAAGGAGGGTATTCCCTCATATTCACTTCTTTCTCCTTTTCTTGATCTTTCTTAATAGGAGGGAAGGGCTCCTCTATTGTTTCTGTGGCCAATTCAAGTTCCTTTCCACTTCAAAATGTAATAGCCTTTAGTTGCTCCCTCAGTTTTATTCCCAAAGTGCTAGGAAGAATTCCCACATTTCACGTAAAGAAACCGTTTGACAATTAGTTTACTTGGACCTCTAGATTGTGGATTGAAGAGGCATGATTCTTTGTTACTTGTTTGAATCTTCCTTCTAGACTCTTTTGTGCATCATATAGGGGTTCTAAGCTTGTCTAAAATTTTATCCAGTTTGGATTCCGTTGAATTCGGTTATCTTGCTGGAAACCTAATGGTCCTTGAGGTCTAAACTGTCCTCCAACATTGTTCGTCCAAAAGAAGTTAGGATGATTCTTCTACCTAGGGTTGTATGTGTTAGAGTAGGGATTGTTTCCCCCTCCTAGTCCATATTGAGCTCCCATATAACTAACTTACTCCGGATTATTATCCTTCATCAAGAAGCCATCCACTGTATCATAGTACATTTGTCCACATAGTTCACACTTTAGTTGCACGACTTTTACCGAAGCTGAGGATGAAGCCTTATATTATTGAATTGTCGAGTTAAATTGTCAATTTTTTCCTGCATCTACATCATTTGATTAACAACTACAACTCCTTTTTATTCTTGGAAGGTAGTGGGTTATCTACTCTGTTCATTCATCCATATGCAGTTATTGCTTTCCATCTCCTCTATCATCTTTTCTGCTTCATCTACTGTCTTTCTTATCAGTAATCCTCCTAAAGTTGCATTAACCACGCCTCTCATATGTGGGTTATTTCATTATAGAATGTTTGTAATAAGAACTCCTTAAGTAAGTTATGGTGTCTGTATTTTCATTGTAAGTCCTTGTATCGTTCCCACATTTCATAGACCGATTCCCCGTCACTTTACTGGAAATTGGTAATCTCTTTAATAATCTTCGTGGTCTTGTTAAGGGGAAAATACTTTTCTAAAAATGCACGAACTAGTTGATCCCAAATGGTGATATTGGCTGGGTTGAGGGAGTGGTGTTAGGCCTTTGCTCTATCTCTTAGGGTAAAAGGGAAAGGCCTAATTCTTATTAGTTATCACTTCCTTCGACATCTAATGATAACGAAAGGTATCGCAGATTTTAAGAAAATTTACTATATGTGCATTGGGATCTTCATTCGCTAATCTATAGAATTGCACATTCTATTTAAGCATGTTTAGGAGGGCTGGTTTAATTTTAAAAGAGGCTACTTGTACAAGTGACTTAGCTACTCCTTGGTTAGCTGCATTGAACCTTGGTCTCATGAAATCCATAAGGATTCCTTGGTTCGCTCCGTGATCCAAATCTTACAGAAATTCTTCATCCATTGTTATTTTTTCACATTTCTTCTTCGTCTTTGCTATCCGAACTTTCTTAATTAATCATTCTAATCGAATGATATCTAGCTCTAAGTTTTTGGCTGCATAACTCGAACTTCTCATAACTCTTGAATTCATGCAAGGGCACGAATTCAAAAATATAAAGAAAGAATGGAAACTAAAAACTAACTAAAACGCCTTAAACTAAAGAACTAAACTAATCACCTCCCCAACAACGACACCAAAAACTTGAATGGGATTTGGTTGTGTGTAAGCTTTAATTATTAGCCCTCGATAATTTGTAAATGCACAGTTCTCTAGCGTAATATCAAAGGTGTTGATCCCATGAGGAGGGAACTAATCTAATCCTAAAATCTAAGGCCAGAAACAAATAATAGAAATTCAGGATGCAATGAAATTAATATGATAATTTTATTCAATCAGTCAAATTAAGAATCAAACATGAAAATACTAATTATTTTGCAATTTGTAATATAACCAAGAATCAACCAAGGGAAATTACCAATTAAGAAAAAGGGAATTTTACCTATTCTTAATGCTAACTTAATTGATCATGAATTACTGGATTGTTGGTTCTAGACAATCCTAGGGTTGATTACTCTCTTTCGAATTATAACCTTTAACCCTAAATCATAAACCCTAATCAAATTATGGAGTTTGTAATCTCTCAATTCACAACCTATCAAAAACCTTAATTAGTTCTGAAGTTCTCTAATAAACTATCAGAAACTTATACAAGATCTCTCTCTGTACAAATTATCGATCCAATTTAATTCTGGTTTTATTAAATTTCCTAACTCTGGTTAGTATAATTTAATCGCTTTTCATTCGATTCACCTTCTCAGTTTATTATCGAATTATGCAATATCATAATTAAACCACAACAATATCCAATATAAATAATCAGATTATCATTAATTCAAGGATAAAATTTTGAATGTGAGTTTAGAACATCCTCGATATTCTAAATCCTATCATCAACTGTTCAATCCAATTATATATAATAGTAATACTGAAAAGAATAGGAAATACAATCTAAAATGGAGGATGGGAGGCAATGATGTCAGGAAACCTCGTGATCCAAGAAGTACTTTGAGTCAGTTTCTTCTCCTCTTTTCTCTTCCTTCTTCTTTTCCTCTATCTCTTGATGATCTTTCTATAGGGTTTCATTAGGTGGCTGATGTAAAAAACTCTTTTCTCTATCTCTTTTTTTCTTTTTATATCCTTTTGTATTTTGAGTAACCTTAAGGTTTTTTTCGGGGCCTAAAAGGTCAAAAAAAATTCCCCAAAACTTGACGTTTGTGAGTGTCTACACGTCTATTGATGCAGGCCACAATCATGGCCCAAATCTAGAACTTCTGTCATGATCGTGGGCCGTTATTTAGGCCCAAATGTCTTTGAAACTTCTTCATTCTTCGATGTTGACCTTGAAACACTAACAATCACATCAAGGTACCTAGAAAAACATAATATTTAAGCTTAAAGACTTGTACTAACTTGTAAAACACATAAAACATAAATAATTAACAAACTAACATAATTCTAACCTAAGAGCATACTAAATGATTAAATTAATGATTAAACACATATCAAACTATGCTCAAAAACTCGATGCAATTTACACTTATCATTCACCTTTAGGAATAAGATTATCTGTTGATTTCCAATCTTGCATATAAAATCGTTTGAAGATTTTATGAATATAAATTTTGAGAAAGTGACATAATATTTTTAAACAATCTCTTAAAATCTTAATTTTAGCTATATATATAGCTTCACTCATGCCTTTCATCTTAAATTCATATGACAACCTATCTTTGATTTACTTGACAAACTCATAGTTATTGCAAGCAATCAAAATGTCATCTATATATAAAGATGAAACTACAAATTTATCTTTAGATCTATTAATATATAAACATTGGTCTTTATCAAGGATATGCAAAATCATGTGAAATGATTATGAAAATATATGTACCACTGCCTTAAAGATTTCTTCAGAAAATAAATTGATTTTAGTAATTGATGCACTTATATTCTTAGTCTCTCTCTATGAATTGTACAGGTTGTTCTATATAGATTTCTTCTTCTAATTTTCAATTTAGAGAAGTAGTACTTACATCAATTTAATGTAATTCATAATCCAATCTAGCTACTATAGCTAAGATTAGACGAATTAAAGCAAACCTTATAACAGGTGAAACTGTTTTATCATAACAAATTCACACCTGCTATGTAATAGTCAGTTTCTAAAACTTACTGAGGGTTAGAATGTTAGACTTTTGATTCATATCATTTTAGAATTTATGAGATGCATTTCATTCACATGTGTAACATGCTTACAAATTAGCATTACTGCTAGAAATGTCTCAGATTCATAATATGTTCATGTTAGCATGCTCAAGAGATATCGAGTAGATCCAACACATGTATTATTGGCACAGGAGGTTGAGATTGCAATAAATTTGAGTTATATTGAGGAACCGATCAAAATAGTTGGATACTAGACAAAATAGATGAGAAATTGTGTAATTCCTTTGGTTAAAGTCCTTTAGAGGAATCATTCAAGAGAAGAAACTACATAGGAGACTAAGGAATACATGAGGAAACAATACCCTCATCTATTTTGTCAATTAAATAAGAATTTCAAGGACGAAATTCCTTAAGGGGGATTGTAATAACCGGTTTCCAAAACTTATTGAGGTTTAGAACGTTAGAATTTTGAGTCATAACATTTTAGAATTTATGAGGTGCATTTCATTGAAATGCATAACATGAGCATATACACACATGAATGTTGATTTTGAAAACATTGCAAAGATAGTTTATACACTCAACTGACATGTTTCGGGTTTAAAATGGTGATGGTTTCTTTGTGTATTGCTTATGTCTTGCATTTTGGTTTGATGGATTATAATTAGTAATTTGGGGTTAATGTTTTCAATTGAAAAATTGATGAATTAAAATGTACATTTAGTCTAGGAAAAATGTCAAGTAGTAAGACAAGTTGACACATGAAAAATTAGGATGACTAAGCCTATAAAATGAATGACTTTTAATATAGAAAATTAAGTGACAAATGCTAGTAGTAATTGAGTGACAAATGGCCTAAGATATTGGTGAAATTTGGCAGCCACATAGGAAGACATGTAGCTTACTCCATTTGTATGACATGTGTCCTTCTAAAACAAAGACACCTTGCACTAAATGTGTTAGAACCCCTCCCCGGTGAGTCACGTGCCCGACGTCCTTCATGACATCTGGCGCGCACCTCACGAGGGAGGAATTCCTCATCACATAAGAAACCGCAAATTGAACTTAAATTATTGTCATCCGAACAAAACTTGATAAATTCACCCTAAATATCCTCAAGTAAAACAATGATTTGCTTAGGGCCCATAACGAAATCCGAATCCTAAGTTAAAATGAAATTTCATATCTTAGGGCAAATAGGAACAAACCTCACTTCAATCGGATCTCTATAGGTCACAAAATCGCCCAAAAATGGACTTACATCGAAACCCGTCACAAAATTGATTCTCTTTCGTAATGTCCGTAAAGTCCGACTAAAACCTGACACTCTCATTTTATCAAGAAGGAGTATGAATTTGTTTTAGAAACTCAATGCTTCGAAAACCGAGTGAATCCGAGGCCAAACGAAAAAGTTACAAGCAAAAGAGTGAGAGGAGGTTATTCAGAGATTAGGCGAGGGCACGTCTAACAGGTTTAGAGACTAGACGTGGCCACGTCTAAGGATAAGGTCTGGATTTGCAAGAAAATTTCAGAATTTACAACATTAAAACTTTTTACCCCGAAATCGAAATTTTGCAAAATTAGTGTCATTAGAAAGATAAAAGGAAATTCTACAA
>JANPWT010771394.1:0-10525 GCA_024678245.1 Erythroxylum densum | reverse complement strand
GAAAGGAGCATTTAGATTGATCATGTACAAATGAAGTGTAAGTCTAAGTTAAATTAGACACCTATGAATTATGAAATGGAAATGAGCATAACATGTGTTCTAGAACATATGCCCGGGATTGTCATTGAGCATGTATTATACATGGTCCATTATTACGATTGTGCATAAATGAACGTTTTTACTTGTGTAATTATTGATGAGTGTACAATGGGTGTCTTGTATAAATAGGTTGTGCAGGTCAAGTGTCCGCATTCAGGCGTTCCCAGAAATTGAAAGCAAATGCTAATCTGGAGCGTACTGTGAGTAGACCTAGATGGTCTCATTCTATTGTTTGTTCTGTTTGCTCTTTTGATATTAATTGAATTCTGAATGTGTTTGATTATGTTGGGTTCCGGATAGGAGGTCCGATGATTGTGATTGTGATTTGGATATTGAAGTGTTGCTTGTATGTGAATAAGATGAACTAAGTGCACTGAAGTGTTTGATAAGTGAACTCTGAATGTGAAATTACATGCCAGTTAAAGTTCGAATTCTCAACAATATGTTGAATGCCGAACTACGGCCAGATGATAAGTGATTGTGACCGAATAAGAGCATGCAATGTAAGTGATGCATTCCATCTCATGAATGCATGAAATATAAAGGCATTGTGATTTGTGTTGCCTGTATGAAGCGCTTCCACGTAGAGCCATGCTCCGTGATTCTGTTCTGACTGAGTCTTATGGGCTAATATTTTGCTCCGACTGAGCCTTATGGGCCAGTATTATGTTCTGACTGAACCTACAGACTAGTATTCTGTATATGTGTGTGACAGGCACTCAGTCACAACAATAAGAATGAATATGAGTCCCATACAAATGGCATATGCATAATATGATTGTTTGAGTGAATTGAATATGAATGTGAAATGTGAAATTCTGTATGATATGTGATTTCTCAACTGAATGTTGAATGCCGGACTATGGTCCGATGATATATGCAAATGTGATTGATGCATTTCATAAAATGCATGTTTAGATAAAAGCATTGTGACTTGTGTTGCTTGTATGAAGCGCTTCAACGTAGAGCTATGCTCTGTGATTCTGTTCAGACTGAGCCCTATGGGCCAGTATTTTGCTCCGACTGAGCCCTATGGGCCAGTATTCTATTCTGACTGAGCCTACGGGCCAGTATTCTGTATATGTGTGTGACAGGTACTTAGTCACAATAATAAGAATGAATACGAGTCCCATACAAATGGCATATGCCTAATATGATTGTTTGGGTGAATTGAATATGAACGTGAATGTGAAATTCTGAATGATATGTGATTTATGTATTATGTGACTGGGTGAGCCATCGATGATGGTTGCTCATTGAGTTCGCAAAACTTACCCAAAATTTGCAATTATTTTTCAGGATCAGAAGAATACCCCATTAGGCCAACGGGAGTATGCTTGTAGCATTCAGTGAAGGATAGAGGTCGGGATCAGTTCGCGTCTGCATTTGTGTTTTTCTCATTTTGTATCGAAGTGTATTTTCTGCGAATTTTGCATAAGTTTTTTTTCCGAAATGGCTCAAGTGTTTTGTATTTGTGAAAGGGCCCAATTGGCTATTGAAATTTTATTGATCGTATTATGGACTAAAAATATTTATGAATGAAATAGGCCTAATTTGATTACTTATTTCCGCATATTGTGTTTGTGATTTCAAAAAAAAAATCTATACCGATTTTTGAATGTGTCAAGTACTTTAGCATGCCACCCTCGCAGGGCATGGACTCGGATATCACCATCGATGTCGGGTTCGAGCCTTGCGAGAGTGGGATGCTACAGTAACATCCTACATCTAATCCCTTATAATGATGTTTACCGTTAGTTATTTGTACAGGTTGGCCCATAAATTTCTGAATGATCACATTTTCTTAATTTAGTTTCAATTACTGTTATAATAAATACATATATAAATTGTAAAACAATATAAGGTTAAATAATGTTGACCATAAAAATCAATAAGGTGTTAGATTTGTTGAAAATTTTACTCCATGCCTAACAAATGTAGGATCTGATATGTTGTCTACATCAATATCATTTAAAAAGCGTTGGAGGAACTGACTCCAACTTTCTTTGCTCTCTATACAAATAACATGTTAGAGGTATATATTATCATTTAGATCTATCACTCTGGAAGTGAACTATTGACCTCCATACCTAGTTTTTAAATTAAACTTTAAATAAGTGTATAAGAATTTAGAGATATTGTTTTCATTTACTCGATATAAAGGTAATATAAACCAAAACTCCTTTAAGTTCTCTATGGACAAGGCATTTGTTATCATTGTACTTATAATAGTTTTAAAAAATGATCTTAATTTATCATACTGATCTTCTTCATCTACCATTATTAAATGTAAGATATGCTTATTAACTATTTATTATTTAATATATGAAATTTCCTATTGGTGATCTCTTAATAATACTCTTTTTAGAGTAGAAATATTTTGAGAAGAGCTAACTCTAAAATTCTCAATATGCTTCTTATCATTCCACTTATAATTTATTTTCTTTCTATAAAATTTCTTAAAACATAAAAGTTATAGGGGGTTTAATCTCTCTCTAGAAAATTTCTTCAACTACCATAATTTTATCTCACCTTTTAGTAATTGATATTTCTACCTAGCCTAATATGATTGACTTTTATGACTTCCCCCTCCTGATCCTCCCCTTCCTTATCTTCTTCCCCATAAATTATTCCATTACCTTCTCTAACCTTTCCTAGATTAGATGAACATCTCTATACCTTAGAAACAATTTCATCATAAAACTCCACCTCCTTTTTCCTCTTCAACCCCTAAAAATTAATGACACTTTGGATCCTTTGCCTACCTCTACTCCCTCCCTTAACCAGATCAACCTCTCCTTAAATCATTAGAATGTTACTATCACTTCACCCTCTAACTCTTTTTAGTCCAACATCTAGAAATGGATTGCTTAAGGCCTAGAATTATGTGGTGAGTGATGCAGACCCTCTAGTCAAGCTTAAAGTCATACAATTTGTCCTAAAAACTCCCACTTTAATTATATTTCCACCTCTAAAGATAATCCAGATATGAGCAACTAAATGGAACAAAACTCTAGTTAGTTTTTTCTTGGAAAAATGCCTATCTTCCCCTCTATCAACGCATGGGGAGAAGCACTATGATCTAAGCTTAGATTAGAGCATATTCTAGTTATAGAAGAAGACTACTTTCTATTCAAATTTAGAGACACCATATACCTAACACAAGTGATAAAGTAGGGCCTTTGGTATTAAAAAGGTTAGCCTTTATCAAAAAATGGAAATAATGCCTTCCTCAGGTCCATTCCAATATAGATATACTTCCATAACATTCTACTAGAATATTGGAACAACTATAAGGTTAATTTATTTAGCTAGTGCAACTAGAAAACCACTATGATTAGATAAGCAAATAATAGGGATGAGGAGGGTATGATTTGTAGAAATATATATGGAAGATGATAGAGCTTCTAAACTTCCTGACTCCTTTAAGATTCTCAACATAGGTAAGGAAGGAGTGATTAACCTAATTGGTATCTTTATATCTTACCCACAGAAGCCAGAATAGTCACCACAAACCAATGCCTAGATCTTTAAAACCAAAACCACTCCTTCACCATAGGAAACCTCTTAGCCACTACCTCCTATGTCCATAATGCAAATCCCTTGTAATTGAACTTGCAAAGAACCTCATTCACCTCTGATCCTATACCTACAACTACCTAAGCAAAAACAACTCCTTGATTCTTATGCTTTTTACACTTATTTTCAATTTCAACACATTTTCATTTTTTTTCTCCCTACACACTCCACTTTCATCCAGTAAAACCATTATTGATCAAGTTTCAATTACTTTATGTATTTTATTATGGAAAGATGTTTAATCAAGAAAGAGGCCAAGGTTTTTTCATTTTGAAAAATAGGGAATTAGTTTAATGAGATTCACTAAAGTTCAAATAAGATTGGTTAACCTTTCTAGGTCAAAGTGGTTAGATCATCTTGTCCTTATCATCTTCATTTATGCAAAAAGAGTTTAATCTCAACAAGGTTTGTCACAACTTCTAAATTGAAATTGTCATGAAAGAAATCACATAAAAAAGAACATTGATTGGTATGAATGATTAAATCATTAAAGCACAAAAACTCACAAGATTTGCTACCATGCGTACACAATTTCAAACTCAATCTTTGTTATTTTTTAAACTGTAAGTGCATGACATAATTATAGCTAGCACCAATAAGAATAGGTTGATCCTAGGAGAACTAATTATTAATTATTGATTTCTCACAAAATTAATTATCTAGACTATAAAAAAAGATTAACTAGAAAGGAAATAAATGAATAATTCTAAAGCACTAAGTTAAAATAATGATAAAAAAATAAAACAATTGATAAATAAACTAGATTTAGGTAAGATATTCCCTAGGACTTTTCTATGCTTTGACTTTATTTTGATTAATGAATAGCTCTAGTTCTTTGGACCTATAAGAATCTATAAATTATAAGTATGTTATCTCTTGAGTAATATAATTCTTATTCATAAATTCAATTAACTCAGATCTCTTTATATCAAAACAACCTAAGAATCTATTAATTCTATTCATAAATTCTTGTTACATTTTTTTACCCTAAATTAAAAAGATCATTTAGTTCACTCCTAAGTAACCTATTCAACATTCATCATTTATGTTGTAATCTAAACATACAAATCATCTCTCAATCTCAATGCATGCATCTGATTATTATATCTTCAAATTTCGTTTCCTTAAAGCATAAGTTTAAGACATCAAATCCAAGGGTCCATCCTCTAGATCTATATTCCAATATGTTTATGATAAAAACAAGCTAAACCATATAATAACAAGGAAGAAAAAAAATAAGTAAAAAATCTTCATTATTCTTGTATCTTTAAATTCTTGTTGCTCTTTTAATGTTGTCTTTACTTTTAAACTCTAATTGATCTTTTTTTTAAATTGAATGGTATGTTACTTTAGATGAAACTATTACAACATTACAAAAAATAAGAGTCATATAGTGAAAGTCTTATAACTCTATGATATTTAGAGTCATCAAATCATGGTCTCCATCTACTCTTCATATCTAAGGAGAGGGAATGACACTTGTTTAGCAATTGCTCAATTTTTTCTCCTAATGAACTGTTTTTTCTCCAAAAGGATCTAATAAAATGCTACCATTTTTTAATTCTCCATTTTAATAAAATAATCTAACTTTTCTACCCAACAAGATCTTAACATAAGGCTGTGTGTGACTCAATATTACCTTTTGTGGCTTTTGGGAATTTTTACATAACTAATCATGACCAACATAGGGTTGAATATGGGTTTGTGTAACCATCATATTAGTGAAAATAGGCCAAACATGGGTGCATATAGGTTGTACTTGAAGAAACGAAATGCCCTAGTTTGAACATAGCTTAGACATGGTAGGTTGTTGGTGGCACATTCCCTAAGTGAAAATCTTCTTAAGAAATAAAATGGGGCATTTTGGAACATGGTTAGTAACATGTTACTAAATTGCTACTGTGTTTTGGGTCCATTCTTCAAATCTTCTAATGTTACTCCTAATTGAATCAATTCTTCTCCAAAGTCACTCCTTTATTTTAAAGGTTGAAATAAGACCACAAATAACATATAGCTCATTTTAAGTACCAAATTTTATTTAAAAGAACCTGAAATATAAGCATAATGCTCTCAAAATCATATTAAAAGTGAGGTGGTGGAGGAGGCATAGTTAACCAGACATCCATTAAGCATAAGTAAGGTCCTTAAGAGGGTAATTCGACTAGTTATAACATGGAGTCTATTTGTGATTGATTGAAGACTTCACTTCCCTGACTAAAGAAATTAATCTAATTTCAGGAATTAGGTATTTATGTCATTTGGAAGAGAGGGCTTATAATGGTAATTGAATTGGCTCCTTGATAGATGGTTAGACATAAGAATGCAATAAGTGGACAAAGGAAATGCTGACATGTGCTTCTCCTGTTAACTTTCTCCATTGTGTTAAATGGTGTCACATTGGGAAGGATATAATTGCATTTATTTATTTTTTTGCAATGCACTATAATGACTTCTACCATTCTTAATATAATTTATTTAATTTTTTGAAAAATTGTACTAAAAGTAAAGTCTATTTAACTATTATAAACTCCCTTATAGTTAAGTATTTTCTTATCCTTAAAAAAATTAATTTCATTATCCTAACTTAAATAGAAAGAAATTCTTAAAAAGTAGTAAAAATAAACATATCAATTAAGTTTCTTGACCACTTATTCAATCATAAAGAAAAGGATCTTTAACCTGTCTTTTGTTGATGGCTTGCTTCTCTTTTGTAAAGTTGAGCCTAATTCCATAAAGTTACTTATCGATTCTTTTAAGAGATTCTTCACTCTCTTAAGTTTATGCTTCAGTGAGGACAAAAGATTTATTCTCATCTTTGATATAAACTCAACTTATCAAGTATGTACTTGATAACTAGCAGGCTTATTTGCTATCTAATATGGCACTTCCTAAAAGCATCGTCAAAGAGTTAGAGAAAATTATAAGAAGGATGCTTATAATAAGCCTTTTGAAGATGATATTGGTTTTCCTAGAAATGACAGTGGTCTAAGAATCTAGTCTATTCAGTTAAGTAGTCACATCCTACTATCCAAAAGCCTTTGAAGAATCTTGATAGATTAAATTAATCCCATTATATGGAGAACTTTAGTTTTTGGAAAATGGAACCTCATATAGACTCCTCCTAATCGATGATTAATATCATAAGGTTAAGAAATAAACTTTGTGAGGAAATAAAATACATTACTAACAATGGTGAAACTACTTGGATATGGTATGACAATTAATGTAATATTAGTCATCTTTACCTACTCCCTCAAGTTTTTCAATTGACATAGATAGTGAAACCAAAAGCTAAATTATCTAAAATTATTTGTGGCAATGAGCGACTCATCAATCAAAGTGTCTTTCATATCATTAAATACAATCTTCTAAAGAATAAGCCTATTTAGCCTAAATAAGATACTATCTATTTGACTAGGCATTCCTCGAGTATATTTAATAGTGGAATAGTTTATCAAATTTTCAGTAATCCTAAAGTTAACTAGAAGATACTAATAAGATGCAATTAAATCCCTCTAAAGATCTCCTTTGTTATGTGGTTTTCCATTAAGAACAATCTTTCTGCTCTTAATAGGATTAAAAGGTCCATTCCTTATTCATGATTTTGTAAACTTTTTAAAATGAAGATGAAACTAGAGATCACCACTTTTTAAAATGTGTACTTTTTCTAAAGGTCTTTAAAATTCTATTCATCTACTGAATAATCATTTTTATAACACTGATGAATGGGATCTTTTGATCTCTTAGTCATCTTAGAAACTACATTTGAATGGTGGTGACTTCCTCATCACTAGGACCTCTTTCTATGATACCATCTATGCCTTGTGGAAGGTAAGAATTGAGCATATATTCAATGGTAAAATCTAATATAGGAAATCCTTTAACCATAACATTTTGGGATGGATTTGGAGCATCATCTTAGCAAATGTGAACATTAACTTAATATCCCTCACAATGGATACCTAACAGAGGCTTAGTTAATCCCTTCACTTAGTTATTTTCAATTGTATAAGTTGTCAAAAAAGACCTTAATACTCATAATTTTAGAGTTATATCTTACTATTCTAGTAGGACAAAAGTTCTAAAGGAACTTATTCTTTCTTCTATTATTCACTCTAAATGCTTGACCTATGGTATTCCATAGGCTCTCTAAACCTTTACATCAAACTTTGTTTTATATTTATAACTCTTTATAAAGGTGTTTTGTTAATAATTTAGTTGCTTTAATTTTGAAAAGAAAGGTCATCACAGTGTTAGGCAATTAGCTACTTGTATCACTTTATAACCTACCTCAATTCCCTTCCCAATTCTTCAAACTTTAACTTTATTCATAAACTTCAACTCCATGTATAAAGTGAATATGCATGAGGAAAAATGTTTTAACTCTCAAACATTTTCACATGGATTATTAACATAACAATATTAAATTTAAACAGCACAAGAATGTTTAAAAGCTTATTTGAAAGGTCATATAACCTTTCGATGTGAGAATGAAGACAACATAGTGAAATTATTTAATGCTCAATTGTTCATAATTGTTCATATTTTTACATGCGAGATAATGAAAATGCTTAAAATAAGTCATATTTATTTGATGAATGTATAATTATACAAGAAGTATCCTAATATAAATCATATATCCATTGACAGCGTGTCATAACACTAGTCAAAATAAAATAAATAGACTACTACTATAATAGTAGTGAGTCTAGGTTGATCCCACAGAGAGTGTATGTAAAGTTGTTGAAATGAAATTAATTGGTGTTTAGGATTAACCGTAGGGTGGGGGTTAATTGGATTTTGAAATAAGAAAATAAAATAAAATAAACCTAATGAAAACGAATTAAAGAAAATATGCAAAAATGATAAAAGTGGGGAATACGATAGTGACTCGATTTTTTTGTTCAATCTCGGCCTACACCTTAATTAAACATATTTCGTGGATTTGTTCTGTTAACCCATGATTAATAGTTGCTAGGAGAGGTTTAAGAACAATAAATCCATAACCCGAGTTTTCCCTTAGGTAGTGTTTAATCAAGATTCGATCATTAATTAAACCTAACCACCGAATAACCTAGGTACGATCTCTAGATTTAATTAGGCAGTAGCATTATGAATTAGAAAAACTGATTAATCAGGGCAACAACCACATATGACATGTTGTTTAACCTAGGTCATGTTATCCTTGATGATTATGAATCATTAATCACTACACATGAATTTTAACATAACAATTATGGATTATATCAAAATTCTAGCAATGGGTTTGCAAATAAATGATTCAATGAACGCATTAAAATCATCTTTTCATAATGCCCAATGAAAACAAATTAAAGAAAATATGCGAAAAATGATAAAAGTGGGGAATACAGTAGGGACCCGATTTTTTGGTTTAATCTCAGCCTATACCCTAATTAAACATATTTCATGGATTTGTTCTATTAACCCATGATTAATAGTTGGTAGGAGAGGTTTAAGAACAATAAATCCA
Source organism: Erythroxylum densum (assembly GCA_024678245.1). Lineage (NCBI taxonomy): Eukaryota > Viridiplantae > Streptophyta > Magnoliopsida > Malpighiales > Erythroxylaceae > Erythroxylum > Erythroxylum densum. The sequence continues at coordinate 1,356 of JANPWT010771394.1, read as the reverse complement.
TGACCCGAGTTTTCCCTTAGGTAGTGTTTAATCAAGATACGATCATTAATTAAACCTAACCACCGAATAACCTAGGTACAATCTCTAGATTTAATTAGGGAGTAGCATTATGAATTAGGAAAACTGATTAATTAAGGCAATAACCACATACAATGTGTCATTTAACCTAGTTCATGTTATCCCTAATGATTACGAATCATTAGTCACTACATATAAGTTTCAACATAATAATTACAGATTATATCGAAATTCTAGCAATGGGTTTGCAAATAAACGATTCAATGAACATATTAAAATCATTTTTTCATAATGTCCAATGGATTCATATATAAATAATTGAACAATAAAGAAAATATGATTATCTATAAACAAAACCAAATAAATTAACATAGGATAACATAATCAATTTCTAATGAGAGAAAGAAACAACAAAAAAAGTGAAATATACTTAACCTAGGCCATTAATGTTAATATCACCTCCGAACTGACGTCAGAACATCTAACCCTTTATGGGTCTCTCCCAACAAGATGCTTTAGCCCCGCATTATAACCCTAACCGAAGACCACCTATCTGTTCTTCCCCATTATGCCTCCTCTCTATGCTGCTATTCTCATAAGCTACTATTTTGTGATGTGACAAATTAATATGTTGTTCCAACTCATTGTTCACGTTTTAAAACCCTCCTGATGCCTTAGCTAAAACATCTGTGTTTACTATGGCATGCCCTTCTTTTAACGCTAGCAAACATCTTCGTTAAATACAAATGTTGTTTGTGTCATTGTTTTCTCTTGGCATCTACGTTTCTACTATTTGGACGTTGCATTTTGGTACGTTGGCTTCCCATTTATGCTGTTGTTGTGGGGTGCTGTTGCTTCCCATTTGTGTTGCATCATTTTTTTCATAGATTTCTTCATTCCAGCTGCCTTCATTTGCTTGTAGTGCTACCATTTTGGTTTTCTTCATGTTTTGGAATGTTGTCGTTTTGGTCTTCACCTCCCAACGGGTTGGACTATTCATCATCTTTTAAATTCACATTATTGCATGAAACATGCAAAGCCTCCTACTTCCTTATTTTTCCAGTTGTATGTGTAGCGCCCCCTTACCGTAGGGTACACACCGGAACGCCCGTGGGTCGCTCCGACGCATATCCCACAGCAAGGAAGTGCTACGATCACTAACGATCACTAAACACTCGCATGGCATCATTACAATAAAACCACATCATGCAATTCACTAAAATTTAAAACCACATTTCATAATCTTTCGTTTCACAAAAATCAATCCAAAATATAGACAAGTCTATCAGTCCCCTACAAGCTAAATACAACAGTCCAAAAAGGGAAACTGATAAAAAC
>JANPWT010768514.1:0-10541 GCA_024678245.1 Erythroxylum densum | reverse complement strand
AACGACCTGGATAGGATCGAATAACTTATGACCTGAATCCAACTCAAAATTTTGTTAGTCCTGGTTAGGCTCGAAGTTGAATTAGGCGAAGATTATGTGACTCAAGTTGATTGAATTTTATAGCTCGTAACTTAATCAAACTTTAATAATTTAATTAAAATTAAGTTCAATCATAATTATTCTAACTTAAAGATCGATTGAATTAAGTTAAACACACAAAAAAATTAAGAGAACTTTATTTTATATGCGGAAGAAATTTGAGATTTATGATAAAGTTTTATTATTATTAGCGGTTATTTTCAGTTAGATAGTTATCTTGATTAGTTAGTTGTAATTGTATTGTGGTTGATTGTGTATATATATATAGTTGAGACGATGTACAGTTAAGTAAATGAATATACACTGAAAGTTTTCACAAATCTTTTCTATTACGAATTTGTTCAATTTAGACTCAGATTGGACTCTAAAACCCGAGCTTGAATTTATAGGCAAATTATCAAGCTTAACAAACTTCATGATTTCATGAATTAACAAATCTTTTGGTTGGATGTTAATTAATAGAATGGGATAGAATGTAACACATTTCCATCGTTTAGAAGGGGAGTTTTATAATGAAATGGAATGAGATGGAAGCGGAGGATTTTATGTTACGTTCCGTTACATCCTAAACAATGAAAATAAGAAATCTCCAATTTGGGAGGTTTAGGATGAAACGTAAACTAATAAATATATACTACCTAATATACCTTTAATAATTTTTCATAATACTAATTATTTTCCTTACTCTAATAACAACTAACACAATTCTATATATTTATTATTTTTTCCTAATACCAATTATTTTTCATAATATCAATTATTTATATAATTTTTTAAAAAAGAGATTGATTCATAATGTTAATAAAAATTTAAAAATTGTAAATAAGTTAAGTTTAAACTTGAAAATGATATTTATTTTCATAACTATATTGAATAAAAATTTAAGACTGTTACAAAATTAAGCTAAATTTTAATCATACTCGATTTAACTAATATATATATAGGTGTTTAACGTATCTTTATTCCGAACAAAGTATTTCCTTTAAAATTTTCAAATGGCTTTCAATCTTCTTTATTAAGACTTGAACTATGTTGTCATAACTTCTATATACATTTCATTAGCTGGAACAAAACGGCAGCACAGCGACAGGCAAATGCAGAGTCCAAAGGCAAAACGCAGAAGCTCAGGGAGATTTCACCAAAACGCAACAGTAGGAGAAGCCAACATGAGCAGCCCAAAACGACTCACAGAGTAAAGGACCAAACCGAAACGTAAAACGCAGAGCAAAACACGGCATCAGACCAAGCCAAAACGACGCAGTAGAAGGATGGCCAGAATGAATAAAACATGCAGCAGAGAAAAACATGCAGCAGAGGAAAAAATACAGAAGAATAAAACACGCAACAGTAGTGTCGAAATGATTCGTGACTGGAAGATATAAGCTTTATCTCCATCTAATGTCTTCAAAATAGAAGAGATGAGCAAAAAAAAAAATCATCCAAAGATCTAGCTATGTGCGGATCTTTGGATGCTTTTCAAAATATATGGTTTTCAAATTTCCTGCAAATCAAAAGGAAAGTAAGATGATGGACCAATGTGTTAGAATTTACAATGGACCTACGAGCTCACACGAAAAAGAAAGTTAGACTACATATAAGTCTAAGTGAGGCTCTATCCTAAAACCAATTGATGATAAGTGGAGTAGCCTACTAATCTTATAAATTCTAACACGATGAAATGTTCAACACTGATTGGACGTTTCACAATTTTGCGAAGTTGGCATTACATTGATCTAAATACACCAGGAAAGTTTTAGAATCTTACCGCTTAAAAGAGATGGAGTGAAATTGCAGTAATGCATTCTTCTGATCAATCCCAAATTTATTTGGCAACGCTTCTAAACTGGAATTAATTGAAATTAGTAACAATAACTTTGTTGTTTCATTGGAAGTGTTTTATCTATGGAGGACAACCTTTTAATTGGTTCCATTCCCTCTGAACTTGGAATGTTATCCAACTTGCTAGCTTTATATTTAGACATAAACAGGTTGTCTAGTCAAGTTCCATTTTTCATAAGCAACCTCAGTCATTTTGTACCTATCTAACAGCATCAAGTTTCCTTCTTCATTCCTCTCTCAATGTACCTTCTAAACAAGCATTCCACAACTCCATGCACAAAAATGGCTGCTTCATCGTATTTCAGCAACAGCAATGGTTGTAATTAGTATGGAGAGAAATCTAGTTGAAGATGGTAAATTGAATATTTGGCATGTTCTAAGCAACTTGCCCTTCGGAACAAGCTTTGGTTTTTGCTGATTTAGGATGAAAGTTGCTTAATCCTTAATCCTGCATTGTAGTTTTCTTTCAAGAATTAATAAAAACACTTATTAATCCCTAATATAGTTTTATTTTGATTGATTCGTGAAATTTAACTTTTGATTATAGACTGCCTTCAAATATTAAAAAAAGAGCTATAAATCTTTTTAATTATTTTATTTAGAATAAAGAGTAGAATTTAAATTTTAATTCTTGTCGAAGATTTTTAAGAGAAAAATTATTTTAACCAATACTTGAGTTCACTAGAATTGAATGGTCGTCACCATCGTATCAATTCTCCTAATCATGATTGCATATACCAAAAGTCTAAAACATGGTCGACAAAGTAAATGCGTTGTCTAGAAAATTATTAGGACAAGACTTCTTCACATAGATTTGAATGGACTAGAATTCCATTCTTATAAATCGTGATGAGGAGAATTGATAAGATTTGACTTGACTAGATTCCATTCTTATAATGTTAGACGTTATTTACTTGTCTTGAATAATTTGAATTAGTCAAAAGTTGTTTAGCTTATCTTTAGGAGTATCTATTTAGTTCCTATTTTCTAGGGATTTTTAGTATCAGCTTTGTTGCTATTTTTCAGTCTTTTTCGGTTGTATTTCAGCCTATATAAGGGCTTGATTTATTCATTGAATAAAATAAGTTCAGCAATTATATTTTTCCTATCAGTGGTATCAAAGCAAGGTTGGCAAACCGTGAGTGTGAGTGAAAGTGAGTAAAATTTTAAGTGTTCAAGCAGAAAGTTTGCAACAACAAACATGGCCTCAGATAACTATGTTCAACCGGTAATTCCGCACTTCGACAGTCACTATGATCATTGGAGCATGTTGATGGAGAACTTCTTAAGGTCCAAAGAATATTGGGATGTTGTTACTTCTGGATTCCTTGAACCAGATGGCGCAACTTTGACAGTAACACAACGAACAGCTCATGAAACGGCAAAGCTGAAAGATCTCAAAGCAAAGAACTACTTGTTCAAGCAATAGACAGGTCCATAATGGAGACGATTCTTTGCAAGGACAGTTCGAAGCAAATTTGGGATTCTACGAAGAAGAAGTATCAAGGGTCTGCAAGAGCAAAGAGGCAGCAGCTACAAGCTCTTCGTACGGAATTTGAAATACTATGAATGAATTTGGGAGAGTCAGTTATAGATTATTTTTCAAGAATGATGGCAATTGTCAGCAAGATGCAGATCCATGGTGACAAGACGGAGGACACCGCCATTGTTGAAAAAATTCTTCGATCCTTGACACCAAAATTCAATTATATTGTCTGTGCCATCGAAGAATCCAATGATATTGAAGAACTCTCAATTGATGAGCTGCAAGGTTCGTTATTGGTTCATGAGCAGAAACTCCAACACCAAGACAAAGAAGAACAAGCATTGAAGGTAGCAACCAATCCAAAAGGCCATAATCGAAGAGGTCGAGGACGAGGAAGAGGATTTCACCAACGCAACAGCTCCAACGATCAGAGATTAGAAGGCTCTTCATCTGATTGTGCGCAAAGTCGAGGTCGAGGGCGACGTGCAACAAGTTTCGGGTCAGTCGATAAGTCTAAAGTTGAATGCTTTAAATGTCACAGGTATGGGCACTACCAATCTGAATGTAGGACCAATCTCAGACGTAATGTGGAGACAACGAATTTTGTTGTAGAAAATGAAGAAGAAGAGATACTCCTAATGGCATGCCAAGAGAAAGAAGTGTCTTCACCAACCTTATAGTACCTCGACACAGGTTGTAGCAATCATATGTGCGGCAATAAGGAGGCGTTTTCTTCAAACGATGATTCTCACCGCGCCGAGGTGAAGCTTGGAGATGCCTCCACTCTTAAAGTCATGGGAAAAGGTACTATCCAAGTCTCTTTAGAGAGTAAAACGCAGACCATTAATGATGTTTTTTATGTTCCTGAATTGAAATCCAACCTCTTGAGTGCCGGCCAATTACTTGAGAAGGGGTATGGAATTATATTTAAAAGTGAAGTTTGTAAGATTTATGATCAGTATCAGAATTTTCTTGTTCAAGTTAATATGACATCGAACAGAATGTACAATAAGGAACCAAGCAAAAGGGCTTTTGCTCAAAGTATGGAGGAGGGGAGGAGGGGAGAGAGAAGAAGAGAAATGGAGTTTGTATGTTATGTCCCGTCTTTGTGCTCCCTAACTCCACCATGTACAAGCAAATTGTGGGGAGTCTAATGTACTTAACAACAACAAGGCCAGACATCATGTATGGTGTTAGTCTCATTAATCGATACATATAGAGTCCCACCGAAAAACACTTGCAGGCAGTTAAGCGTATTTTGCGTTATTTGAAAGGGACTGCATCTCTTGGGCTGCTTTACAAGAAAGAAGAAAATTCATATTTGTTGGGTTTCACAGACAACGATTATGTAGGAGATATCGAGGATCGGAAAAGCACTTCAGGCTATGTATTTATGCTTGGTTTAGTGGCTGTCTCATGGGCTTCAAAGAAACAACCCATAGTCACTCTTTCAACAACAGAAGTTGAATTTGTTGCAGCCACATCAAGTGCTTGCCAAGTTGTTTGGTTGAGGAAGATTCTTGGAGAACTTCAGTTCGTACAACAAGACGTAACAACGATCTTCTATGATAATAATTCAGCCATCAAATTATCAAGAAACCCAGTTCTACATGGAAGAAGCAAGCACATCAATGTGAAGTACCATTTCTTGAGAGATCTTACAAGAGATGGTGTAATTGATCTTGTTTTCTGCAGAAGTGAAGATCAAGTTGCTGATTTATTCACCAAGCCTCTCACAATTGCTACATTTCAGAAGTTAAGGAAGCTACTCGGTGTTTGTTCGATAGATGTGGAAGATTGAAGTCTTTCTTGTTTAAACTGATTTTTGACAATATCAGTTTAAGGGAGGGCATGTTAGACGTTATTTACTTGTCTTGAATAATTTGAATTAGTCAAAAGTTGTTTAGCTTATCTTTAGGAGTATCTGTTTAGTTCCTATTTTTTAGGGATTTTTAGTATCAGCTTTGTTGCTATTTTTCAGTCTTTTTCGGTTGTATTTCAGCCTATATAAAGGCTTGATTTATTCATTGAATAAAATAAGTTCAGCAATTATATTTTTCCTATCAAAAATTTCAGAATTTTTTGAGATTTTAGAAATTTGATTAAAATCAATGTCAAGAGTTGTTTTTTTTTTGAAACGTCAATATGTGCACTCAACGCATCTTATTCATATCCAAAGATAAAACGTCATATAGAAAATTAGGAGGGCATACCCCCCATTCGAAACCAAACATGGAATCAGCCTCCCTAGCGATCTTATGAGCAACTTGATTTGTTGATCTCTTAACAAAAGAAGTATAAATAAACTGATGCTCTTGTAAAAGAGTTTTACAATCCTGAAGGATCATCGAAAAGTAAGAAGAAAAGATTTGCGTGTCATTTAGAAATCTGGTAAGAATTTGACAGTCTGTTTCCACACAAATCGGAGAAAAGGTGAGGCTTTTTATCCAGCTTAGTGCTTCACCCAGTGTGGGATCCTTCCATCCCGGTATAAGTAGTGACCTTCTAGCACAGTTGAAACCGTTATGGTCCCGAATCACCATTCCTAGTCCATAAAGACCAGAAGACAAAATCGCTACATCGACATTACATTTAAAATGATTCGGCAGTGGGGCTTTCCAATTAGGTTGAGAATGTTGCTGGGGCGGTGATATGGTTCGCTTCTTTTGATGTGCAGTCTACCATTCGGAAATCGCTGTTGAAGGTCTGCGGAGAATGAAATTGGGTTTCTGCTTCTTCTTATGCCATAGAGCTTCGTTGTGGTTATTCCACAAACACCATAAAATCATACAAATGTGTTCCCGTTGTGCCTTAGGAAAGCCAGACATAATCAATGTAAACCAAGACTGCAGTGTGATCGTAGGAGGAAGATTCCAATTCACAGTATAATCTCACCAAACGGATGTAGCAAAATCACAGCGTAACAATATATGCAATTCATCCTCTGCTGCCTTACCACATATTGGGCAATTTTCATCAATGTCGATATGTCGTTTCTTTAGGTTAGTTTTGCAGGGGAGCGTCTTCCTCAATGATCGCCAAAGAAAAAACTTAACCTTACCGGGAACGTGCATGTGCCAGATGCTTCCCCATGGAAAATCAGGTTCTCGTAAGTCTATATTAACTCCTTCCATCCCGAGGTGATAACCCTCTTTGACTGTATAATCCCCTTGATTGTTTAGAGTCCACAACCAATCATCTTCTCGTCGTGAGAAACTGAGTGGGATTTGGAGGATGCGATCTGCATCTCTTTGATGGAAAGTCCGTCGAATCTTGTCTTCATTCCACTTCTTTTCTGTAATAAGGATAAGACAAGAAGTTTAAGGTTTAAAAAATTAGACTAATATTAGATCATCATAAAACCACTTAAAAACAAATAAAATTGAAGAAGATTATTCTTAATTTAAAGTTTAATTAACTAAAGATTGTCAAATAAAAAGTATTAGTTTATTTTAGTTCATAAAAATTGATTCATTTACGAAATTTGACCTATTAATTAATAACTTGATTAATTTTAATAAAAAAGTTATTAAAATATATTGAACTGAAAAGTTAAAAATCGAACTAATTCAAAAATTTTACTATTAAACAGTTCAAATCATTTAGATTTTTTAAACCGTAGTTAAGAATCCGTCCAATAATATTTTTGGAAGTCGTTAAACATCAATTAAAATCCTAATTTTCTTGCGCATACTTTTTAACAAATTTGGACATAGACACAAACCCACGCGTGAAATTCCCACCGTCATGGAGATGAACTGAGAGGTGACCCATTTCTTACACATTAAGAAAGTACTACTCCGTAATTGAACCACGTGTTTGTTACGTTTAAGTCAAAGCCATTTTGTTTCTCTACTTGTAGACACACCACCAACATGAGAGCCTTCTTTTTTCTTTTTTCCTTTTTAAAGGGTAGTTCAGTTGCTAAGTCTTGAGGAATCTCTTGTAACTTTTTTTTTCAATTTTTGAATAATATATTTTGATATAAATATATAATATCTAATTTTAAAAATGTTATAACGAAAGATAAATTTGCAATACTTCGTGACTTCTATTAATTAAGAATAAAGTTGTGTAATTCGTAATTTTTATTGACCTTACGTTAAGCAGAACTTCTATTAAAATGTTGTTGATACTGTATCTTTAAATGGTCGTAAAAACTTCCTTATTCTAATAATTTTCCATTTAACCTCTTCATTGATCTTATTTTCATATATTTCTCTTAAATAATTGATCTCAAAATATAATTGAAGTTCAAAATTCAAATTATCAAACTATGATAGTATATTATATGTGACTTTTGGACAATAGGAAAGGGCATGCAAAAAGATTATTACAAAAAACAAATAAAAGTGTTCAAAGCGTGAAAAAATAGATATTAATTTAAAAACAACAAATTATAATAATGAAGCACTTAGCAATAATTATATTAAATCTTTGGGCTCCATTTGGAAAAGAGACACAAATGAGGTCTTTTTTTTAAATATATTTTGTTTTTTTATTGAATTTACTGAAAATAAAAAAGTGGTGTTTCAAACTTATTATTATTATCATCTTTTATTTCTATTTTATGTTATCTTTAATTATTATATTATTATTTTAATTCACTTCATGTAAATCTATAAAAAAAGTAAAAAACAGTCTTTTTATTAATTAAGAGTAAGATTGTATATTACTAAACTTTTTTAAATTTTAGGCATCAACGAGACTTTTATTAAGTTATTCAAAGTTTCGGATTGGAATAAACCATAAGCCACTTCAAACGATCTTATTTATTATCATCTTTAAAAAGCTATGGACAAATTTTTGAGCACATATAGTGGATCAGTTTGTCTTTTGCTTTGCATCTTTGAATAAAACACACATACACGCGTTGGATTCCTTCATTTTTAAGTCACATGCCACTATTTCATTCATTCTCTACCTCACCATCAATAATTTAATGAATTGCCTTATTTTCTTTAACTAAATTCATTCATGATGTATATATTAAAGAATTAAAAAACTAGATTGTTAAATCAATATTAATTGATTTATTTAGTTTATAAAATAAATTAGTATATGAAAACAAACTGATCAATTTTTAACGAGATTTATTAAAATAAATCAAACAAAAATTTAAAAATTAAACCAAAAGATAAGACGATTCAAACTTTTTAAGTTAAATTAGTTCCGTTTTTAATCATTAAAAAATAATAATCAAATTAAATTAAGTTTCATGTTAGACTAACCTCTATCATTAAAAATAATAATAATCAAATTAAATTAAGTTTCGGTCAGACTAACCTCTATAAATACACCTTACAATAATGTAACATTAGGGCTGAGGTGTACATTCTTAGTGAAGAAGGCCATGTGGTGTTGGATCACGTTTTCCGGGAAGTTATCTTATTGTTTGATCTAATGCTTAAATTGGCTTTGAAAAGTCAGATTTAGGAATTGGTCTTATTGCATTATTTTAAGCAAGCCCCATTACAAGCGGTGTAAACTAGTAGAAGCTAATCATTCTCGAATAGCTAAGTTGTTTGATCTAATGCTTAAATTGGCTTTGAAAAGTCAGATTTAGGAGTTGGTCTTACCGCACAATTCTAGGCAAGCCCCGTTACAAGTGGTGTAAACTTATAGCTAAGTTGGTGACCATAATCTTTTCATTAAATTGGTCAACTCTTCTTGATTAATTAATATAATTATTTTAAGGCTAAATCTAAACTAATCAAAACAGTCGCCAATTTAGAAAAGGGTAACGTACCAACATTCATGGCTTAACTCACCACCGCTTAAGTAAACTTAAACTTACCATCCATGGTTTAGCTAATGTAAACTTACAACTCATGACTTAGCTTAGGGAAGCTTATGGAAACTCAAACTTGCCATTTCATGGTTTAGCTTAAGTAAACTTGAAGTTAGCATTCGTAGCTTATAGCTTAAGGAAGTTAAATTGCCATTCATAGCCTAACTTAAGTAAACTTATTACCAATAGCTTAGATTAAGTAAACTTAAACTTAGCATTTGTGGCTTAGTTTAAGCAAACTTGAACTTACCATTCGTGGCTTAGCTTAAGTAAGCTTACCTTTCATGGCTTATCTTTAATAAACTTAAACTCACCATTCAAGGCTTAACTCAAGTAAACTTAAACTTAAACTTATCATTCATGGCTTAATTCAAGTAAACTTAAACTTACCATTCATAGCTTAGCTGAAGTAAACTTAAACTCACCATTCGTGGCTTAATACAAGTAAACTTAAACTCACCATTCATGGCTTAGCTTAAGCAAACTTATCATTCAGGGATTAGCTTATCTCTAAGAACCTATGATAGATGCAACATTGGATCAGCTAATCACACATGAAATGCTAATTAAAAGCTTAGAATGACACAATATAAACTACCCCAAAAGCCTCTAAGCAGTAAGAATCTCGATCCAAAGATTATGGAATGTAAGAATATTCTGTATCCTTTCATTGCTAAAAGAGAATCCAACCTAATGATTCCTAGAAATAAATTTCTTGCCCAAATAATGAAATAATACGACATGTTACTAAATTTAGAAATGCAAAAAGAGCATTAATCCCATATTAACTAATGGTTCCTAGAGATAAATTTCTTGTCCAAAGAATACGGCTTGTTACTAAGTTCAGAAATGCAATAATCTCGTGCTCTATCGTAGATCAAAAAATTGAATTGGATCAGTCATTATTCGATTTTTAACTTTTTAATTTAGTTTATCTTATTAATTTTTATTATTAAAAATCGATTTTTTATAAATTAATTAATTTTTATAAACTAGTAATTTTTATTTAACTGTCTTCTTATTCAACTGAACTTTAATTTTTTTAACAAGGATAGTCTCACTCTTCAATCTTATTTTAATTAAATTTTTTAACTTTATTCAATTTTATTATATACCGCTTTTATGACAGACTACTACCAATTTATCCTTTAAATCGTAAATAACTTAATTATTTTACTAATTTAGTTTTCATTCCAATTTTTAAATATTACCTAGGACACAGACGACCCTCAAGAATAAACAAAGTTACGGTGTTCAGATAATGCCAAGCATTAACTCAGAAGTCTCCGCTAATGGCGTTTATTGGTAATAACTTGTTAATAAGCA
>JANPWT010766316.1:0-10551 GCA_024678245.1 Erythroxylum densum | reverse complement strand
GAGGAAATTATTGGGATTTTATGAGAATGAAGATGAACCGATGATGGTCAAGTTTCATGATCCGAAGTTGGGCTCCGCAAGCAGGACCCAACAGTCCAAATCCAATCTCCATCATTCAAAACAAAGAACAATGAGTAAGGAACATGCTCACCAAAATTCAGCTCGATCAGACAAAGAATGGTAGACCAAAATCAGAATATGACGAAACTCGTCAGTTCTGGAAAGTCATTAAGACCAGTCCACTTTGGATCCAAAAACTCAACCTCTAGATCTCGAAACCAAATCTCTACCATTCAAAATGGAGAACAATATATCTAGAAACTATAAACCAAAAATGAGACCGATCTAACGGTGAACGACTTCCCGGTGGCTGGAAAAGTAAAACGGGTCGAGTAAAAAATATCTCCTCTTGTGAAGACAAAATCTTTCTCTTCTCTCCTCTCTCTCTTCTCTTTCTCACTCTTGACAGCTGCTAAAATTTCATTAACAATACAAAAATTAACCATAATGGGTTAAAAATAAAATGGGCTTTAAAAACATTTATGGGTTTTATCACATAGGAGGGTACCCAAACCTAACATTCTATTCTTAAAAATAATTATTCTATTTCTTATCTATTCCATTCCTTAAATTAAACAAACTCTAAGTTCACTATTAAAAATGAGCAACCTTTGTTTAGAAATAAATAGACAGTCGTTTTTTACGCAAAATAAGGTCGTATTTGCAACACCTAAACAAAGGTTGTGCATTGAATCGAAAACTAGCGTTTGGTTAGCGTCTTTAGAAGCGAGGACGGAGGACAAGGACATATAAGTTCTGTCCTTTGTGGTGTTTGCTTGCCGTCTTCGCCCATTTTTGTTCCGTCTTCAAAGGACAAAGACAAAAAAATTTGTTCCATCCAAGACTGTGGTACAGAAATTTTTGTCCTAAGGACAAGAACAGAACACAAAAATGAAATGTCCGAAATACCCTCCTTTAACTCCAAAACGCTATGTTGTCTAAAGCCAAACGACGTTCCCTCTCTACACAGCTCTCCTTCCTTCTTCCCTCTGCTTCGTAGCTCTCCTTCCTTCTTCCCTCGGCTTCGCAATCTCCATAGGTAATGGTTTGCTATGTTCATGAATCTCCCCTTGTTTGCCTCTGGAGTTGCTGTCCATGTGTGATTTTTTACGAATCTCCGAAATGCTCTCTCCAATGTCTTGTGTCTCTTTCGTTTTTCTGTCCCAAATCTGTCTCTTTCGTTTGATTATGTATGAATCTCCCAAAATCTTTTTTACTCCAACAATGTAACCCCATTCCGGCCCTCCATATACGGTACTACAAGAACTCGAGTTTCTCTCATGTTTTGTTTTAGTTTGATGCCTTGGTTTGGTTAGGTATCGTCGAGGCATACTCACGGTTTGATTCTCTTTTGAAACCGAAACCAAGCGCATATAAGCATCCTTACCTGATTTTTCTTTTCACTTCTGTTTCTCCAGTGAAGGCCTAAGGTGATTTTGACATCTTCATTTTCAATCAAATGTTTATTGTTTTTTCCGTTCACTTCTTTTTTTTGTGGCCTCTTAATTACAGTTATAATTTTGTTGAGTTCAGTGCTTGTCTGACTTCTGGTTCTGGGACTGTTTTTTTTCCTATGAATTTTTGCAAATCCTAATATGCGTTAACTTTTGGGGGTGACTTCATTAATTAGTTAGAGAGATGTAGGATTTGTTTTCTATTTACATTTATGCGGATTATCATGGACTTGCAATTTTCTTCTCTTCAGGGCTTATTTCCTCGAGGTAACTTTTGCTCTCAATTGGAGGGACAATCTTCTTGGGATTTTTGCCACTGATACTCGTTACCATAATTGGTGAGTTATCTTATCTTGCTATGTATTGGTTGCTCAATATTGGTTGCTTTGCATTCTTTAACTCCATGATTAAATCTGTTAACTTTCCCCATAATGGTGTGCATTTGTATATATGTCTTAAGAAATTTCTTCCCATGTATACTCCTGGAATGATTAGAATACCCAGGTTTAGATTTCGTTGGTGCATAATTGAGTTTCAGAGGGCAAAATGATGCTCTTTTTCTTTATCTTGTTTTATTAGGATAAGCTAACTACTAGCTTATGATGCGTGCTTTATTATGGTTGGAAGGAAAAGGTTTTTACATCTTTTGCCAATGAAGCAACCAATATACTTTTCAACATCATTATTGTCTGCTTGAACTGTTTCTGAATCATGGGGCCAAGAAAATGAATGTGGCTTCTCTGGATGGTTGTGTGATCATCAATTCAAAACTCCACCCTGCTAAAACCTTCATAAGTTCCAGTTCCATCTTGTGATCAATTTCTCAATGATAACTTATATTGTTTGCCAATTAGATAAACCTAAGATTGTCTTGTGTGAGTTGAGTTAAATTTCTTATCCTCACTTGTCAATTTGCGTATTTTCTAGTTATAGCTAATGCAAGTACTATGGACTTCATCATAAAGACAAGAACCTATCTTTAAGCTAACAACTACTTTTGAGTTGCATAATTCATAAGTGCTTTCCAATAAGGGACACATGGTGGAGACTTGAATGACTTAAATGATGAATTATATAACTCACATATGATAGAACAACTTAATAGTTAACTTTTTGTATTGCCCTAGCTCATTATATGCTAATCTATGTTATTTGCTAATACTTGCAATCCCTTGCGAAGAGGAGACTCTGCATTCTTCAAACCACTAACTCCAGCCACCACCAAGATGTCTTGAACAAGTTTATAGTGACTTTAAAAAAAATACCATGAGCAACTTTAACAGTCTCAAGTCCTAAAAGAGACTTGGTATAACTCAAGTCTTTAAAACTTCTGATCTAAAGTTATCCTAATTTACTTAATTGCGCTTTCACTAGTTCCAATAACCACCACATCATTTACAATTTAGGTTCTAGCTAGTAAACAAGCAATTATCATTCTTTGACTGAATAAATTTCAAGAAAAAATAAAATTTTGGTAAACTTTATATTCTGTTATTGGTATGACCCTTTTCAGAAGACACACATGGATTGTATTGTCCTTTCCATACACTTCTTCAAGTAGCAACATATACATTTGTTCTAAAAAAACTCATGAAGAAGACATTATTAAAGTTAAGCTATCAAATAGACCACTATTTTGTTGTAGAAGAGGAAGAAACGTAATTTTCATGTTTGGATTCAAAAGTTGTGCAATAAAATCAAAAGAAAATATATTTTCATGAAATACAAGAACTTTATTGAATTTTTTTTTATTATTATGTGACTCATACAATTACTTATATTCCTTTTGAATCCTTGGGTAACATAAAAATGCATCATATAGACTGAGCCTTAAATTTGACTTTAAAATATTAGTGGCAAAACAAAGACATCCAAACACTTTAAAATGGTCATATGTAGGTAATTATCCTATTAATATCTCAAAAAGGGTTTTCGAAGATAACCTTTTTAAAGGAATCATGTTCAAAATGTGATTAGCAGTAATAATGCATATATATAAACTAGAAAGTCTTTTGTACTTTTAATTCAAATATTAAAGGTCTAATAAGTTTGAGCAAATTCGTATGTTTCTTTTCTACTTTATTACATTATAATATTATGTATATACATAGGTTCTTTGATAAATAATGCTTTTACCTCTAAAAAACTTACTATAATATGTCTACATGAACTAACTTAAAACAATTATGAGAGCTTATATGGCTATCTTAAAAAATATATCTAATTTGCTTAACCAAAGGACAAATTTGAGACTTTTTCACCAGAAATTGCTCAGATCATGTATTACTTTTATATCTGAATTCAATTTTAATCAAATCAAATTCGGTTAATAAAATTGCTCCTTTAACATCTACTTCAATTTGAATCAACAAAGGTGAGTTGTTAATGCTCAATACAAGATCTAATCAGTTGACAGACAAAATTTTCCCATCCTATAGTTAATCCAATTGTGATCATTTGAAATCATAATAAGTTGATAACATAGAGTGACAAACTCTTGTACTTGTTAATATCATTGGTAACAAGGTAATATATGTTAAAGAGTATGCTAATTGTAAATTTTAGTTAGATTTGGGCTGGGACTATAGGTTGATTTCGTTTTCTTGTGGTTTATGTCTCTTGCTTTATCATTAACAGCAGTGGGAAAATATAGAGCTTGATTCTAAATTGGCTTGTACCTTTGTGCTGTCAAGTGCTTAGTTATTTAAAGAAATAAGTTAGGAAACACTTTGCTTCATCTTCAACATGTTCATTAGCTCTTTATTTCTTTATGTACATATGGTTGGAACTAAGGGGCAGGGTTAGATGGTATTTGTAGCTATGAGCTTTCTTTTGTTTTTGGATACTAAAAGAAAGTTTAGATCTTTTCATTGAACAATTTCTGTTCTTTATGACAACCTGAATGTATGTTTTCTTTACAAACAGTTTGGTTGCTCCAAGTTACCATACGTAGTCAATTATTGGTGACTACAGAGATAAAAAACATAAAGAATGTTGAAATTGGTGAAATCAAATATGTCAATTATGACATAAAGAAAGAAGTTGTTCCCTCCATCTTGACATTCTTTTTTCTTGTTTCCTCCACTTCTGCAAAAGATGATCATGTAGTTATTGAAACTTGTTAGTGGAAAGTACCACTTTTTTTAAACCTAAATTTACAGTAATTTGTTTGTGTATTTCAATATTACCATCTGGTATAAGGTATTGTTTATCTATTATCTAATAAGCAAGGAAGTGAGTGATATGTTCATAGACCATCTCCATGTCATTTATTTATTATTTTCCTAAGGAGAGTGAAACAAAATTTCAAAAAAGAATAAAGAAGAAGATTAGCCATTTTAGTGCGTTGAATCATTTTGGCTTCTTTATATTAGTATGCGAGTATTCTACCAGAAAATAACATAGGCAATATCATAACTCATTACATTTTAGGACATGTATATGTAAAAACAAAGATACCAAAGGTTGTTTATTTCTAATAATCAACAGTTTCACTTTTATAAGAAAATATAATAACTAAATACAAACAATTATATGGCTCAATTGAAACCATATCAATACTCAAGTACAAACAATTAAATGGATCAAAAAAATCATACAATACTTAATACGTGTAATACCATCCTAATGTACAAAAACTCCATCAGTGGTTAAAGATTTGAATTACACCAAGTATTTGCTCTCATTTCTTTCCACTTAAATCTCCCACTTACTCTCATAAACTTTAAATTGATCTTCATAAACCTGCATAAGTGATAATGGAGAAATAGTAGTTAATTGTCATTCATGGAAAAGGAATACTTGTTCTTATACTAATCATGTATAGCTCTTCTATCAAATTGTCAAGGGAGCCTTAAAAAAACATGTCTCACTTACATGAAAACCACATCATAGTACGACTTTTCCTTATATATCCTAATTAAGAAAGAAATCATCACTTATTTTGTTACCTACACCTTTTAACTCCTGTTCAACCATTGTATGTTCTATAGGTTAGGGCATCTTGTGATTGACATCTTTAATTTCTCCACCAACTCCATATTAGCCACATTAGAACAACTCTTTCTATTTACGATCATATTACACACTTGATCCTTGATAAAATCTAATATGGAAAAGGATTTTTCTTTTCTCACTAGCTTCATCCTTTATTACATGTATGATCAATGCCCTCCTAGTGACCAATAACATTCCCTTTTAAGTCTATAATAACTCACTATTACTAATATTCTCCAATCTAGTTATATCACCCTCTACTTTTTCTTCGTTCATAGATACATACTCTTCATCCTCTCTTATTATCATCTCCCTCTTGTTGGAACATTGTGAAGCTATATGTCTTCCCTCCAAACACTTCGTATTTTGACTTTAGAGCTTTATCTTCCTCTTTACTCCCTAAGTTGCTCTATGATGAAGAACCTACACTAGAAATACTAAAATGGTTATCATGCCTCCTTTTGAGTTTCCTCTCCACCTTCATGAATATATTCATTGTATCATCTAGTTCATATAGTAGTGTAGCTCTACGATATTAGCAATTTCTAGGTTTAACTCATAAATAGATCGAGCCATTGTCACTTCTCATTCTTCCTCCATATTTTCTTAATTATGGCAATCTACATCTCCTTGTAGTAGTCTTCTACACTCTTGGATCCTTGAGTTAACATTTGCAAGTTTTGGTAAAGCTACCTATAATAGGAACTTGGTATAAATCACAATTTATTTGGTCTCAATTTCTAACAGACAACACTCGTTTTCTCCTTTTAGTGAGAATTTTTTGATCCCATTAATCTACAACGTAGTCACTAACTCTATAGAATCTATTTTTTAAAAAATATAACAACAAAAAACTAGTTATAAATGCTTCTCCACTTTGAGTAGCTATCGGGATCTATCTTCCTTATAAAAGATAATAATGTCATCTTCATACTATCCACACTATTATCTGCATTTTCTTTATACTCACTTTCATATCCTCCACTAATCACATCCCCTCCTTATCTCCCCATTCTTCCTCCTCTTCCTCTTTTACCACCCCTTAGGTTTAGTTCTCCTAAATAGTTGGTAACACCTTCAGTTCTATTTCTTGCCTTGGTCATTAATCCTAATAGTTAGAGATGGGTTATACTATATTCCAACTATGACGCTCATATTGGCCTTGGATGATCTTCATGAATGACTTGTGTTCTACTCTCACTATTTCCTCCTCATTTACTTCTTTATCTTTGGATAAGCTTCTGTTTCAGGTTTGAGTTATATTGTTCCTACATAAAAAGTTACTAGCAAAAACACTCTTCCACGTATTTTTATCAAAGTTTCCCTCGTCTCATAATATAAACTATTGAGTAAAGGTTCTTTGCAAACTAGATAATCTAAATTAAGCAGACTAGTTTAAATCTTCCTCCTTTTGTCAAATACTTCTAAAGAAATAACTTTAGACAAAAAGAAAACAAAGAAATAAAACTAGAAGCCTATAAACAAGAAAATAAAAAAATACAGAAATTTGTGCCATATAAAATCCATTTAGAATCAATATAAAGAATAGAAGAAGACAAATTAAATGCAATAAGATTAAGAACAATTACAAAAATAATATATTTTTGGCAATAGAATACCTTGTCTTTGTTGGAATAGAAATAATCTTTTCTTACAATGAGTGGTGCAATTATTATCCCTTTTATATTTGCTTTAGTTAAAACTTTATATCACTTTCTTTATAAAACTTTGTTGCACTTTTTTTATAGACTTGAAAGCTAAAGAAATAAGGAATAAGAACTTAAGAACAATTTATTCTTAATAAATCTTAAAACAAGAAGAATACAAAAATTGAATGTATGATAAAAGGACACAAGAATATTGAAAATACAAATTACAACACCAATAAAAAATTTGAATATAAAACTATGTACTGATACTAAATTTTGATAGCAATTTCATTAATATAAATTGAGAGATTTGATATCAATTAATTGTTCTATAAAAAATAGACTAATATGAGAAATCAAACATAAAAGTAAATAAAAAGAAGGATATGAATCACTACACTCTATAAAAGAAAGGCTGAGAGTGATAAGATTGTATGGTTGATTGCCACTAGTGAGTTAGAAAAGATAAATAGTTAAAAAATAACCTAGTACAAGAGTATTGTTAAGAATAAGGATATAGAAAACTCTTCAAAGGTTTTTGATTCAATAATAATAATGATAAGCATAATTACAATCATTAGGTAGCCTTATATAGGTGCAAAAACATAAAACATAAAAACCCTAAGATTAAAGTATTAAAAAGAAATAAATACTTGAAAGAATAAAATCATAACTAATTAAAATACAAGTTGGTGCGTTAGTTTATTTTTGATTTTGATGTTGGTTATATCTGATAAACCTGATTTCAAAGTTTGCTCCCTTTTTTTGTCCCTTGACTTGAACCTTTCGCGAGTCCTATAAGCCCTTATTCATACCTTCCCTTTATAGAAGTTTGTGTAGCTTGAATTGGTACTTAATTCCTATCAAAAGGGTTATTTCCTTAGTAATATGATTTAGTTTAAGGAATATAAGGGAAGTATGATTAAGGAGATTTTTTAAGTATTCTTTGTTCTCTCCGATGAGGACTCCTTTGTCTCTATAATATTTTGGTATTCTTTATTCTTGTCTGAAGTAGGGATGGAATTTGGGTTCAAACCCGACCTATGGTCAATAGGCCAGGCTAGGGTTGATTGAGCCTTAGGCCAAAAAATCCTAATTTTATATGGCCTTAGGCTTAAACTATTGAGCACAAGCCCAACAAACTATAAAATCAAAACGACATCATTTTCTTTTAGAAGAAAAATGACATCGATTTAAGGTAAGTTGTTTCATTCTATACTACGTGTAAAATGACGTCGTTTTAATCTAGGTTGACATTTCCCTCTGCCCTTTCCGCTATCTTGCTTACCTAAGTCCTAGTTGCCCTATGCCTTGCCTTCTTCACTTTCTGATTTACTCTCTCTCTCTCTCTGTGTGACTAGATTTCACTTAACTATTGTCGGCCCTTCACCATGCCACCCTTTCGCACTCCCTTCAGCTGGCCTTTGGCCACATCACCCTTTTGCACTCTAACAACGTCTTTTTTTCTTTCTTCACCACCTACACACTAAGGTGAAGTACTTGAATTTTTTGACTCAGATTGAATTTGTGAAATACAGAAATTTCTAGGATTGATGTAGTATGAGGGTGTTTTTGAAGACGTACATAGTCACATATAAGGGTGGGTATGTGATCGTGTAACTGATTATGAGTTTCAAAACCTTACATAGTCATATACATGCTTATGTATGTGATCACGTAAGTGCTTATGAGTTTTGATAGCTTAAACGATCATATACACCCCTATGTATGTTACTGTAAATGACATACATGATCACTTACACGTTTGTATATGTAATCATGTAAGTATGGACAAAATTTACAGCGACTTACAAGTCTACAAAAACATATACATGCTCATGTGTTGTGTGACATGATGCCCGTTTATGTACCCCTGTAAGTCACTGATAATTGATAAATATTAAATCTGTGATCACGATTTATGTTCTACTATTATCTTACATGTTTATAAATTATCAATCATAAATATGGATAACATATAAGTTTATATTTTGATTGTTTAAAATGGATGAGCATATTCCTTTAGTGGAGAATTATATTCCAGTAACAAAGATAAAAGTGGAAACTTCTAATTCTATACCAAGTGAAGATAGGAGTCCATGTCAATTAAAAAATGAAGTTTGGAATCATTTCAATAAGAATAGATCAACGGATGAAGTAGAAAAAGCTAAATATAAGTATTGTCAGAAGATGTTGGTTGAGAGTTTAAAAGGTAGAACCTCTCATTTAAAAAGACATATGGATTTGTGTAGTAGAAAAAAGATCGTATTAGAAGTTTAAACATTTGTTACTACTAACCTTATGAGAGTGAAGAATGAAATATAACTGCTAAACTTTTGAGATAACATATAGTCTTTAATGTTGTTATCATTTACTTTTTCATTATATCATAATTGATTTTGGTCGTATTTGTACATGGTAGGTTCATTTATATGCTAACAGCAGATACAAGCGAAAGGTTAGCAATCTTGTTGGAAGATTATTTGATAAATTTTAATATCGACATGAAATTGTTCACCATAAGAGTCGATAATTGTAGCATGAATAATGCCATGATTGAAAACTTAAAGAATAACATACAGGATGTGAGTTTGTCGGTTGGTGGAAGGTTATTCTATATGCTTTGCTTTGCATATATTCTAGATTTGATTGTGAAGTATGGATTATATATAATAAAGGAAGCAATTTATTTGATTTAGAATAGTGTAGTATATTCAAGTACAACACCTAAAAGAGTTGGAAAATTTGAAGAAATGCCGTGATAACTATGTATTTCGAGTACGAAGATGTTAGTTTTGGATTGTCCAACTAGATGAAACACAATCTTTAAGACGATAGAGTTGGCAATCCAATATGTTGATGTGTTTACCAGACTGAGGCAAAAAGATTCTCAATACACTTATATGCCTACAAAAGACTAATAAGATTTAGTTAGAGAACTTTGTGCAAAGTTGGAATTATTTTATACTGTGACTAGATTGTTCTTAGAAATAAAATATCCAACTTTGAACTGTTGCTTCAACACTATGTGTGAGATAAAGAAAGCTTTATCTGATTAGATGTTTCATTCCAATGGTGTTATTCAGGTTATGGTAGAATAAAAGATAGATAAATTGAATTCTTATTGGTATATGGTTGGACGTACTATTGCAGTCTTATTTATGCTACACCCAAGATACAAAACAGAGGGGGTTAATTTTATATATAATGTGTTATATGGTAATCAAGCTTATAAGCATATAGATGTCATTAAACAATTATGGTACAATTTGTTTAATGATTATCAACTCAGAATGGACAAAATTCAAGATCGAGATTATAGTAGTTCAAGTTGTTTAGCTCTAGTTTCAATTTTAGGTTCAGGCTAATATTTTAAGAGTAATTTGTTACTT
>JANPWT010765909.1:0-10551 GCA_024678245.1 Erythroxylum densum | reverse complement strand
TAATTTTGGATCCATTTTTGAATTTATGACATATTAATCAGTTAAATCTTTATTTCCATGCAAAAATTATTTGCATCATACATAATTGTGAATTCGTCACTGCCTCTTGTTAAGTCAAGAAGATTTCACATCTATTAATTTTTGTGACAATCAAATAATAATAATATTAGAAATAAATGAACTATTTTGATAAGTTTGTTAAGCGTGCAGAAAAACACAAAAGAAGTGGAAAACACAAAAGAAGCGGAAAAACATAAAAGAAGCAAAAAACACAGAAAAAAGCAGAAAAACACAGAAGAAGTGAAAAACATATAAGAAGTGAAAAACACAGAATAAGCGGAAAAATACAAAAGAAGAGAAAAACAAAGAAAAAGCAGAAAAACACAGAAGAAGCAGAAAAACACAGAAGAAGTGGAAAACACAGAAGAAGCAGAAAACACAGAAGAAGTGGAAAACATAAAAGAAGTGAAAAAAACACAGAAAAAGTAGAAAACACAGAAGAAGCACAAAAACACAGACGATACAAACATGAAGATACTCTAATACTTCAAATAGTTAATCAGTTGGAGTTAGTTACAGAACTCAACTGAATAACGGTTTCTACAAAACGCAAGAAGCAGTTATCAAGAAGTAGTTGGAGACTTAGGCTATAAATACTAGTCGTAGTCATAGACTGAACAATGTTTTAGCTTTCAAGTTTTTAGCTTACAAAGAAAAATTCTATATTCAAAAGTACGATATAAGAGAGCAAACTCTACTGTAACAAAAGGCTCATAATATCTTTCTAGTGAGAGAAAGAAAAGGCTAAGAGTCTGGAGAGGCTAAGATAGCAAAAAGAATACTTTGTGTAAGAGACCTGAAGAGGCTCTGGAGGGGAAGAAAGAATACTTGTAAATTTGAAGAAGTATAGTAAAATCTCATACGAACTCTGAGGATTGGACGTAGCCCAAGGTTTGGGGTGAATCAGTATAAAATCACAGCTTCTATCTTCTAACCTTTCACTTTAATTTTTCTTATTCTTAGACAAGTATATAGAAGTTATTTGCGATTTAAATACGTAGCTATTTTTGTATAACATTTTTGGTATTTATTTAATAGTTGAAAAAGTTCTTTTCAAGAAATATCAAAGTTTTTGTATTTACAAAAAGATTACACAATTCGACCCCCTTCTTGAGTATTTCATATATTGTACGTGAATTCTATATTAACAAGTGATTTAATTCAATTGGTATCAGAGCTTGGTTTCCAAGAACCACCTTTAAAAAGTGAGGATAAAGATCCATGGCTGAATCACATGTTTTTATAGCTGAAGGTGCCTCCGTCACAAGACCTCCTACATTTTATAGTGAGGATTATCATTATTGGAAGGACAGGATGTGACTTTTTATAGAATCCACACACATTGATCTTTGGGATAGCATCGAGAATGGACCATACATACCAGTAGATGATGAAGGAAATACCATTCCTCGTACCAGATGGTCAGCCGATCAGAAAGCTAGATTTCAATTAAACTCAAGGGCTAAGTTCTTTCTGAGTTGTGCTTTAAGCAGAAGTGAATATGATAAAGTTCATAGATGCGAAACTGCAAAGGAGTTGTGGGATACTTTATCTATCACACATGAAGGCACAAACCAGGTGAAGGAGTCCAAGATCAGTATTCTTGTACATCAGTATAAGCTGTTCAAGATGAGAGAAGATGAGTCTGTTGATCAGATGTTTGGACGATTTCAAACTATCGTTAATGGACTTAAAGATCTTGAGAGAACCTATGATAATTAAGATCATATCAAAAAGATTCTCAGAAGTCTACCTAAAAGATGAAGACCCAAAGTCACTGCAGTACAAGAAGCCAAGGATTTGAGCAAATTAAAGCTAGACGAATTGCTTGGTTCTTTGAAGATACATGAAGTAGAGCTTGATACAGAAGATAAACCTAGAAGAGACAAATCTATAGCATTAAAGGTTGGTCAGAAAAATCACTAGACTCAAAAAAATAAAAGCTCATCATCAAAAGCATTGAAGATTGAAGAAATCAAGAATGATGATACCAGTGAATCTGATCAAGATTCATGTGAAGATGATGATGAACTATCTTTCATTTCAAGAAAGATTAGAAGAATGTGGAAGAAGAAAGCAAAGGGAAATAAAGATTTTTCTTTTAAGAAAAATAACAAAGACGAAGTCAAGAACGAGAAAATCTCTATCATTTGCTACGAGTGCAACAAACCAGGACACTACAAGTCTGAATGTCCGTTGCTCAAAAGAAAATAGAAGAAAATTAAAGAAAATAAAAAGAGTATGATGGCAACTTGGGAAGATTTGGATTCGTCCGAATCTGATTCCGATTCAGAAGCATCTGTACAAGCAAATATATGCTTGGTAGCTGAAAAAGAAAGTGACGATGAGGTAACTTCTAATTTTAATGAACTTCAGGAAACATATTTAGAATTGTTAGAAGATTCACATTCTATACTAAAGTAATACAGATCCTTAAAAAGGAAATTTGTTGAAAACTTGAAGAACACGCAAGTGTTAGAGAAAGAAAACGTTTACCTTGAAAAACAAGTAGATGATATGAAAAAGAAAGAAACTATAGATAGATCTGAGGAAATTTGTTAGTTGAAACAAAGGATTAATACTCTTTCAGCAGATTTATCATCCTTTACTGAAAGTACGAAAAAGATGAATGACATGATTGGAAGATATAGACACCCTAATGATAAGAGTGGTTTAGGGTTTACTAATAGCAATAATAGTTACAAAAAGAGTTTTGTTCCTTACAGGAAGAAAAAGAAACAATCTTCTTATTATCATTCGATGAATAATTATAAGACTAAACCCAAAGGACCCAAGAAAATCTGGGTACCTAAAACGAACATAATATCTACTGCAGATCTCCTTCCTTGGAAAAAGCAACCAACACCAATGGTGTTTAGACAATGGATGCTCGCGATATATGACGGGAAGAAGGTCTATGTTCCTAGATCTTCAAAATAAGCAGGGAGGATCAGTAACTTTTGGAGACAACCAGCAGGGCAAAATAGTTGGAATCGGCAAAATCGGTAAAGATTCCTTTGCATATTTTGATAATGTTCTGCTAGTTGAAGGTTTAAAGCATAATTTGATTAGTGTAAGTCAATTATGTCATTCTAGCTTTGAAGTATCTTTTGATCAAAATGCTTGGGTAGTCAAAAACAAGGATGGTTCCATATTCTTTTCTGCCAAAAGACAAAACAATCTATATAAGAATAAGTTAGAAGATTTGCAAAATCAAAATATTTCATGTTTTATATCAACCGATGAAGAAAAACTAATTTGGCATAAAAAGCTAGGTCATTTTAGTTTTAAACATATTTCCAAGTTGATTAAACATGATTTGGTAAGAGGTTTACCAAAATAAGTTTTAACAAAGATTTCTTTTATGAGAGTTGTCAAAAAGGAAAACAGGTTAAAACATCTTTTTCTTCTAAAAAAGTTGTAACTTCGTCTAGACCTCTAGAGTTGTTACATATAGATTTATTTGGTCTAACTAGGACATTAAGTCTTGGCAGAAAGAAGTATGGTCTCGTAATTGTTGATGACTTCACTAGATTTTGTTGGATATTATTTTTGTCACATAAAGATGACTCCTTTAAATGTTTTAAAGTTCTTTCCAAAAAATTACAAATTGAAAAAGGAATTTCTATTACTGGAATTAGAAGTGATCATGGTGGTAAATTTGAAAATGAAAAATTCAGAATGTTTTGTGAAAAGAATGAATTTTTCCATAATTTCTTTGCTCCTAGAACTCCACAATAGAATGGAGTTGTAGAAAGAAAGAACAGGACGATTGAGGAAATGGCAAGAACCATGCTTTGTGAAATGAATCTTCCTAAGTATTTCTGGGCAGAAGCTGTAAATACAACTTGTTATATTCAAAATAGAATACTTTTGCGACCTTGATTAAATAAAACTCCGTATGAGTTATTGAAAGAAAGGAAGCCAAAGATCTCTTACTTCCATCCGTTTGGTTGCAAGTGTACTATATTGAATACAAAAGAAATATTGGATAAATTTGATTCTAAGATCAATTCAGGAATTTTTCTAGGATACTAATTATCTTCTAAAGCTTATAGGGTTTATAATCTTGCTTCTAAATCTGTTGAAGAATCTATGCATGTCAAATTTGATGATGGTTCACAAACAGATAGACGAAATGATTCTGATAATGAAACCCTATCAGTTCCCTTGGTTGATAATGTAGACTTGTCACCATCAGATGCTCTACTAGATAAAGTAGAAGATATTCCTAAAAACCTTAGTCTGAGAAAAGATTGGAGGTATAAATCCTCTTACCCAGAAAATCTAATTATAGGTGAAACTTCAGAAGGTGTGAGAACTAGGTCTAAATTTAGAAGAGAAGCAAATGTAGCTTTTATTTTTGAATTAGAGCATAAGAAAATTGATTAAGCTCTTCAGGATGAAGCTTGGATTTTGGCCATGCAATAGGAGCTGAATCAATTTACAAGGAATAAAATTTGGTATTTAGTTCCCAGACACTCCAATAAGTCAATAATAAGAACCAGATGGATTTTTAAAAATAAACTAGACGAGTCAGGTAGAGTAAGTCGTAACAAAGCTAGATTAGTAGCTCAAGGCTATAATCAATAAGAAGGAATAGACTATAATGAAACCTATGCTTCTGTAGTTAGATTAGAAGCTATTAGGATTATGCTTGCATATTTTATTTATCATGATGTAAAATTGTTTCAAATGGTTGTGAAAAGTGCCTTCTTGAATAGTATTATAGATGAAGAGGCTTATGTAATGCAACCTCCTAGTTTTGAAGATTCTAATAAACCAGATTATGCCTATAGACTTCAAAAAGCTTTGTATGGTTTGAAACAAGCACCTCGGGCTTGGTATGATTGTCTAAGTTCCTTTTTGATTGAAAATGGTTTTAGTAGAGGACATGTAGATAAGACTTTGTTTAGAAAATGTATTAAAAATAATTTCATCATAGTACAGATATATGTAGATGATATTATTTTTGGTGCAACTTCTAAGAAGCCATGTTTTAGTTTTGAGAATCTGAAGAAAAGTGAATTTGAAATGTGTATGATGGGTGAATTAAAATTCTTTCTTGGTTTACAAATTAAGCAAACCAAAGAAAAGATTTTTATTCATCAACAGAAATATATCAAAGAAATGTTGGTTAAATATAAAATAGAAAAGGTGAAACCTATGTCAACTCCTATGCATCCTTCAAACCTTTTATTTAAGGATGAAGCAGGTAAGAAGGTTGATCAAACTCTTTTCAGAGAAATTATTGATTCTTTACTTTACCTTATAGCAAACAGACCTGATATATTGTTTAGTGTTTGTTTGTGTGCAAGATTTCAAGCAGATCGTAGAGAATCTCATTATATTGCTGTTAAAAGAAATTTGAGATACTTGTGAGGTTCTACTGATCTTTGCTTAATGTATAACAAAGGTAAAGATTTCAGGTTAATTGGCTACTATAATGCCGATTATGCTAGAGATAGGATTGATACGAAGAGTACAAGTGGAGGTTGTCATTTCCTTGGTCATAATCTAGTTTCTTGGTCAAGCAAGAGGCAAAGTTCAATTGCTCTATCTACTGTAAAAGCTGAATATATGTCAGTTGCAAGTTGTTATTCACAGATGTTATAGATTAAGTATCAGTTAGAAGATAATTCCATACAAGAAGAACATATTCCAATCTTCTGTGACAACACAAGTGCTATCAATCTATCAAATAATCCAATACAACACTCAAGGGGAAAGCATATTGAAGTTAGACATCATTTTCTACGAGACTATGTACAGAGGACACTCATCAGTCTACAATTTGTTGAGACAAATCATTAATGGGCAGATACCTTCACTAAACCTTTGAGTGAAGATAGATTCAAAGAAATAAGATGGAACTTGAATATGGTAATATTGAATGACCATTCGTCTGACGCGTCATGACCTATATAATTCACAATAAAAGAAGATAAAATTCATAAGTTTTCAAGTAAACAGTAAAAGTAAGTCATAGACGATAACTTTTCAAGAATAGGTATTAGAGGGAAACCTTCTAAAAAATTATAGAATACCTTTTACTCTAGAATATTCTTGAAATACTTTGAAAACGACATGTTTAGTGCTCTCAACCAAGACAATTCATCACTCTATTCTGATCTTCAAGTTCTTTCGTTTCATATTCTTATCTTCAAAAACCTGACATTGTTACTTTGAGCAAAATATATTTATGTGTTTAGTATTATTATTACAGAACACAAATGGAGCAATCTATTATCTATGGGAGACATTTTTATTTCATCTCCTTGAAGCAAAATTAGATGGACATTGAGCCAGAAATTGAAGCAGTTGGGTGGAAATTTTCTTTAAGGTTCATGAAATAGTCTATCTGAATGAGTTATATGAGTTTTGGAAGAATGCAAAGGTGGTAGACGACACTTTAGTATCAATGGTAGATAGATTGTCAGTTATAGTGACACTGGATTTAATCGAGAAAGTCAGTAAGTGTCCAAATGTTGGAGAAAAACTATATCACAATACAAAATGGATGACTCAAGGTAGTGTAGATAAGGCACACATCAATCGACAACTATATGGAAATAGTGACCTAAGAGACAAGAAGGCGTTAACTTTTATTCCCAAGGCTAGGGTTCTACATTCTCTACTTCTTTATTGTATTATACCAAGATTAAGCTCGAAGCACATTGTGACAACGATCAATGAACAATGTTTATTTCATCTACTCAATCATCAACCCATTAATCTTCTGTACTTAATTTTGAAGTACATGACGAAGTCAAAGAGAGATTCTAGCTCTTTACCATATGGTGTACTGTTAACAAGGATTTTTAGAGATTCTGGAATCCTCCTCGACAGAGGAAACAGGATGAAGATGGATGTGAAAAGCGTTATTAATGCTACTACTGTTAGCAGAATGGGATTAAAGATTGAACACAAGGCAGATACTGGCTTCACACTGAAAGCAAGGTCTGAGGGGGAGCATATAATAAGGCGTAGCAGGAGTGACCGTGTTACACCTGCAAGAAAGACAAAACCTCAACCTACAGGGAGAACATTTATAGAAGAACAAACTGAGAATAAATGGTCAAATGCTTTAATAAAATCTAAGACGATTTCACAAACAAAAGAAAGCCAGGTTCAACAATCAGCACAACAAGTGTCATTGAAGAGAAAGGGAGAGGCATTTCATTCAGAAAAATCTAAACAATCAAGAAGGTCACCAAGACTATTGACCTTATGTCAAAAAGAACAAAAGAAATAGAAAGGTTTGACTCCTGGTGAAGAACTTGAAAAGTCAGAGAAAGCACATCAGGCTATTAGATCAATGGTCTCAATTTTGTAAAGTCAATCAGCAAAATCATCTAAAGAGACAGAAATAAAGAGAAAATTAGTGTTTGAAAGGAAGAAGCCTCAACAACAACTTTCATCTAAACAGGTAGAAGAACAAAAGAAGCCCAGTAAAAAAAAAGAGTTCTTCATCTAATGTTCAAGAAAAGACAAAGATAGTTGAACACTAATTGACGCATTATAATTCTTCTCAACCTATCAGCAAGAAGGATTTGAGAATGAAGATTATAGAAGAATCGGTACCTGTTTGAAGCAGAACCTCAGTTATTATAAGGGAACCTTCAACAAAGTTAGTCAAGGTACAAGTTGAACTAATACTGATCAATGATAGATCAATACATCTTTTAAATCATGAAGAAAGAAGACTATATGGTATTCTGCGAGATGAAAAGACAGAACCATATCCAATGAAGATTTCAAAGGATCAGTATACAATTTATCCAATTACAAGCAGAACATTGATAAAAATGTGTCAGATATACAGCCAAGATTTTCAAATCTTGTGCAAAATAAAGAAAAAGGGAAAAAGAAGTTGTTTTCTAAAGGAAATGAAGATGATCTTACAGAAGATCAGATTCAAGTAGCTGTGAAGAACATAGATGATGCATGCAATACAGCTCTACCTAGAGGTATCTATGTTTCACATCATATCTCAAAATCATCAGGAAGTCAATTTGGAGTTTCCACCATAGATACAAACTTCAAGGTAGTTGGAATGGTGACAAAAGGACAGTACAAAACTATCAAGGTTGAAGGTATCAATTTCAACTTAGAAACTCTTGTGCATTTAATTATGCATTTTAGACCTTTAAGTTTTATACCATCAGTTAAAGAAGTGTTACACCTTCTTGGACAATCAATTCCTAAACTACCTAGACCTGATGATCTTTATCTCCCAAAAGGAAAACAAACTTTTAGACCTCCCATAATCAAAATCATAGATTTAGACGCTTTACCTTCAGAACCATCTGTTGTTAAAAACTTCCATCCACCTAGTGAGACATAACAAGATGCTACTGTTGTTTTGGAGGAAGCCAGTCACACACAAAAGGAAACTTAGCAAGTTTTAGTAAAAGAAATTGAAGAAATTCATACTAAGGTTAATGACCTGAGTGACTCAGTGGGTGATCTTCACGAGGAAGTAGCTTATCTTCAAGTTATTATTAAACAAGACCTCAATATGATCCGCACTAATATGCAACATATGTTCTCTAAAATTTTGAAGCGTTTTCATTGAAACTTTTTGATTAATAACAAATAGGGGATAGGAGAAGAGAAGAAAAGACAAGAGAAGAAGATAGGAAGTATATGGGGAGAACAAGTGAATTGAATTACACCTTAGTACAATGCTTATAATACGATGTACGAATGCACGAGAAGGGGGGGTTGAATTGTGTATTCCCCTTTTTGAAAACTCTTTCAAAAACGTTTTGTTAAAAACAAGTTCTTTTTACAAAAACTTCGGTAAGTTCGATTTAATCAAAACTTTGAAAACTTGTTTTGAAATCAGAGTAATAACAAAACTTTGAACTTTAAAGAGAGATAGAGTAGAGTAGAAGTTGACACAGCGATTTTATACTGGTTCACCCCAAACCGTGGGCTACGTCCAGTCCTCAGAAGTCTTTCTGAGATTTCACTATCTCTTCAATGTTTACAAGTATTCTTTCCGAGCCTCTTCAGGTCTCTACACTCAGTATTCTTTTACACTTAGCCTCTGCAGGCTATCTGTACAACTTTCTTACAAAAGTATCCGAACTATGTTACAGCAATATTAGCTCTCAGCTATTTCACACAGTAATCTCACAAAAGCTTTTCGTTCGCGTAAGTTCAATAATAATCTCTTTTGCTAACTTTGCAATCTTCGACTTCGACTCATATTTATACCCTTCGTCTGTAACTGCTTCTTGAATCTTGAATCTTGAATCTTGAAAGAAACGGTTAATCAGTTGAGTACTGTAACTAACTAGAACTAACTCTTGCGTCTGCTTCCTTTCTTCGTCTGGTTTTGAATTCTCCGTCTGCGTTTGTTTTTCTGCGTCTGTATTTTATTCTGCATCTGCGTCTTCTTTTCTGCGTCTGTATTTTATTATACATCTGCGTCTGTATTTTATTCTGCATCTGTGTCTGTTTTTTCTGCGTCATCGTCTGTGATGACGTCATCTGCGTCTGTGCTGACGTCATCATCTGTGATGATGTCATCTATGTCTGTGATGACGTCATCTGTGTCTATGCTGATGTCATCATCTGTGATGACGTCATCTGCGTCTGTGCTGAAGTCATCGTCTATGATGACGTTATCTGCGTCTGTGCTGACATCATCGTCTGCTTTGGTTTTTGACCCTTCTTCTTTGTTTTGGCCATAACTTTTTCGTCCGACGTCCGATTAAGTCAATTTTTGAAGCGTTGGATTCCTAAGACATTTTTATATCTTTACATACTATATTGATCAGTTTTGGCATAAAATTGAGAAATATAGCTCGGATTATAGGGAGCTAATCAGTTATGAAAGTTTGAATAATGTTCAGTATTTTAGAGATATCTCGATCGGTAGAGCTCTGATCGATCTGATTCTTTTTGTAAATGAACATAGAGACATGGGGATACAAATTTTATGAAGGAGCCGATCAATAATGTAGCCTTTAAGACTTCCAAATTCAGGTCGGAAGTTAGGTGTAGTGTTCAGCCTCAGGTCTGAAGAGCAGACTTCAGTATTTTGGAGATATCTTGAGCTATAGAGCTCCGATCGATCCAATTCTTTAAGGGTTGGATTAATAAGACATAGGAACATTTATATAGAAGAAAGTTTTGTCAAATGGCTTCATTTACCTGATCGAAATAATCAGACAATATGTCAGCTGTAAAGACCAATGAAGGGGCAATTTTGGAAGTTTACTTAAAAGGTTAAGTTTATAGGCTTAAATGGAGGGGCTTATGGGTCATTCCCCATTCATTAAATGACATGACACTATAAAAAGGATTGAGCTGTTGTTTTTATTAAGTGAGGCACGACACTTGAACAAAAGGAAAGAAAAATAAGAGAGAAGAGAGAAGGGAGAGCAAGCTTCGGTGGAGAAAAAGGGGAGAAAGCTAGGGCTCGATTTTTCTACCACTTGAAGAGAGATTTTGATGTCATTCCAAGAGAGAAAAAGG
>JANPWT010765001.1:0-10562 GCA_024678245.1 Erythroxylum densum | reverse complement strand
AGCATTGGCTCAATGGTGAGAGGCGTCCACTTAAAGTGGAACAAAACCTTGGGGTCTTGTGTTCGAGTTGTGACTCACGCAAGTGCCGAAGAGGACAATACCTGGAGTGATGACGGTAGAGGTAGGGCTCTACAATTATGCCTTTCAACAATACACTATTTTTCTTGGAACTATTCGACATAGTGAACTTAGTCACTATTTCAACTGATTCCATATATCTAGGAAATAGACCTTTTTATTTCCTTAAACATCATGTTTGCCACAATACTCTTCTCTACAGTCAAATCTGACAATCTTGATATATTTTTCCAATTGGTTCTCAACCTTCAGTCTTAAAGATCTTGAACTCATCAAAAACTTCAGACTTTCCTTAAGAAAGAATACATAAACTATAACGGGAATAATCATTAATAAATGTTAGAAAATTGTTGAAATTGCACAATGCAATTGTATAAGCTCTGCTAATATTTGTATATATTAGACCCAACAATTTAGAAACACGAGTTGATTCTTTTTCCTTATTTTAGTTAACGTACCCTTGCAACAGTCAACACATATTTCTAGATGGTCATAATTTAGAATTAAGAGAATTCTTTTTTAACCAATTTCTCCTTAGCTCTAGAAATGTGGCTTAACCTTTATGCCACAACATGTATGACTTATCCTTTATCAAGGTCGTCTTCCTTGACTTGTTTGGAAAGATTCAAACAAGCATATATCTAATTCAGGATAAGAGACATTTTATACAAACCATATGACAAGAAAGTCGTACCATTATGTTTTGCATTAAACAACAACTATACATTAAGAGCAACAATTACAAAATATTAAGCTTCTTTGACCAAAATTGATACAAAGATCATATATAAAATGTGTTGTGTAAAACCAAAATGAACCTTGCAGCAAGGTTTAATACATAGTCCCCCATAGATATTACATCCCTTCTTCATTACTGCTAACCATCAGTTTCTCCTTCCCTTTATTTAGTTTTATCTTGGATATGAACCTCTACATTGTAGAAGCACCATGATCAGATGTTCCACTTTATAGCCATCAAGAACTTAATGCGACTATACTGTTAGCTTTATATTGCTAGCTTTATATTGGTCTCAGTCTTTCATTCCAGGCCTTATACTACTGGTTTATTTATATCCATAAGACCTTTACTAGCACTATATTGACCAACATTAGCATGTGGAGAAGATTTAGACTTTCTACTTTTGAACTTAACGAGCTTCACCTTTGCCTTTTCTTTAGTCGCTTCAAAGGCTATAGAATTAGCAGTCTTGAGTTTCTCCTCTTGAGCAACATAATGGGCAATCAAAGTATTGAAGTCCCATGCCTCATTTAGCGAGTAATATGTCATCACCAGATTAATAAAGTTTAGAGGAAGGGTACTCAAAGTTCAGTGAACTATGAAGACATCAGGAAGAGGAATTTTTATCATATTTAATCTACTATAGAGATGGATCATTTTTTATATGTATTTCATCACTCTCTCTTCTCCCGTATACCTTATGGAGAACAATTCTTTTATGAAGACACTCATCTCAAGATTAAGTGAGATAGTGTACCTCTGGGATACATTACTAAGAAAGTCCTTCACTATGTGTGTGTCCAAAAGTCTACTAAGTAGATAGTTAGGTATGGATCTCTTAATGGTCTCAATCATAATTTGTTAGACCGATCTCATACTACATAAGCTACTTTATGAGCTCTTGAGCTCCTAGATTTAGGTGGATATGGCATATCTATACATATGGCCATATTAATTTCAGCCATCTTCATAGCATTCAATACATTCTCTATCCATTTTTGCATATTGAAACCAGTTAGGGTTTCAATAGTGACATTGTGATTGTTAATTGAAAAGGTGATTGCAAATAACAATGTAAGGATCAATGCAAATGTAGGAAAACAATGATATTCAAAGCCATTAAATAGTATTTATACCAAGAATCCAATCACACATATTATAAAACATATTTAAGTTGAATACATAATATATGCAATTAGAGCTCTAAATAAAAGCGATCAGAGTACAAACCATCAAATTTTATGACACTACCACCTTTGGATGAATAGATTATTTAAGCAGCGACTTTCTCCATCTAATGCCTTTATGCACATCTCAAAATCTTATTTAAGGTCAACACCTTTGGGCAAAATAGCCAAACATAAGACTAGAGACATCTCCCATCATGTAAGTAGAATAATTCAAAATAATGACTCAAAAGGGTGCTTTGGTGACTACATCCTCATCAATACCTAAAAGGTCCACAAACACAATGGATACGTCTTTATGTTATCCTTACACTCTTTATGGGCATACTGTACATGAAAATGTAACATCAATAAATGCAAAACTCAAATGCACAGTCTCATCTTTATATATTTGTGCTGAAGACATTCTTTGAAAACTTTATTTGAGTCTTTCGTATCGAAAAATCTCATTAGAGCGACTATCGTGTGTCACCGAACACTAAAC
Organism: Erythroxylum densum; assembly: GCA_024678245.1. Lineage (NCBI taxonomy): Eukaryota > Viridiplantae > Streptophyta > Magnoliopsida > Malpighiales > Erythroxylaceae > Erythroxylum > Erythroxylum densum. Next base: position 8,074 of record JANPWT010765001.1, on the reverse strand, counting down.
CGATATCTCGATACACGAGAACCTCATGTATCTCCCATATGGCAAGTTTGTTGCATGAAAATTTACTAAAAAATAACTTTGGAATGTCTTAATTCATTTTCTAAGAATGAAATTACCTATGTAATTAATCCAGAAAATGGAAAAATAAAATTTATGAATTTTCCAAACTCAAAAACTGGCCCAAAATGACTCGTTGCACCTTTACAAAAATTCTAAAATTTTTGTTTTTTTGAGTTACTGTAGAGCTGATGTCAACGGTCATTATAACGTTGGCATTAGCTTACACGTGAACAGAAGTGCACAGAGTGACATGCCTTCAACTTGTACCACATAAGCCCTTATCATCTAGCACGTGCAATGCATGCACCAATACATGGCTTGCTCTTGTCCACCCACTCGTCTGCTAGCTCTCTGGTGCATGTGTTTCACCTATCAGGCATGTGTGGCCGACGGTCTTCGTTCCCTTGCCAAAAAAGGCAATTTTGGGCCTTTTTTTATACTACTAGGCTTGTTTTGACCCATTTTCAAGGCTAAACATATGTATACTACTTTCATGCATCAATAAGTAAGAAAAAACTGAAAAAAACTAAAGTTAAACCGTCGAGAACCTTATGGAGAAAAATTGAAAATCTTCATTTTTAACCACTCGATCACGTCACTGCTCTAATACTATGTGTAATACATAATTTGACCTTAGTTACATATCCCATATCGAACGTGAAAGGGAAATAAACAAATAAATGAAAAGATACCTGATTTCGATTTCATAAAGCTTCTTGAGTCCAAAACGAGTGTAAATCCACTGTCGCCTTCACGAGATATGTTCACTGGGACGCGATTAATGTCTTTCTTTAGTTTTTCAAAACATGAGCCTCTGAATGGGTTAGAGTAACTTTATGTTCACGAATTACATGTACAACTGCAGGAGACCTTAACCTCTTTATATAGCATTTATATTAGGCTTCCCCATCACAGGCCTGGTATAAGTTTGATCTATACTGATTGGGATCTATTTTCCTTTTCGACTTCGGCCCAGTGACTTAGATTATTTATCAGGCCACTTTATTTTCTTTATCTAGATCAAATTATATAACTTAATTGATAAGCTACTGAAAATCGATAAAATGCAATTAATCGTTGACAACCCAATGAAAAATGTCAAAAATGTCCAATAGAAAGTCATACCAACATCGAGGTTAAAGATGAGACACTAGGCTATGGTGCACATGCAACAACCGCTCATATTAAACACCACCATCCTATTGCCAGAAACCAATTGGCACACAATCTCACAAAACTTCATTGTTAATGCAGTAGGCTTAATGTTGATTGCCATAGCCCTCAACATGCCATGATTTCTTTACCACCTACATGTTTTATCTAAAAAATGATCAACTTTGGTTGAGTGATCAAAGAAAAGGAAGAAGAGTAAATGTCCAATAGTACGGAAAGAGGTTTAAAGTCTTATATTAGAAGCCAATAAATCAAATTATTAACAAATCAAAAGGTAGAGAAATGGAAGATTGTGTGTGTAGGAAGGGGGCCGAAACAATCAACACAGAGACAAATGTAGTGACATTTTGTAATTGTACCTATAGAAAGTGAGACCAGAGAAGATAGGAGAGGATTAAAAGGGGAAGTAGAATAGGAAAGGAAATTATATTTTTGTGTTTAAAAATTAATTAAATATTAAATCATTAGTTTAAAAACACATAACAAATATCTAGTAGTAAAAACATTTAATTAGTCGGATCAGCAACATTAACAAAAACTTAATGTCAACCTATTTTTGCAACAAATTAAAAGTTCATATTTTTCAAATATTTTATCATTACTTTTTAAAGTTTAGGTTAGTACTGTAAAATTAAGTAAACATTGAGATAATTTTTATAATTAACCCATCTTTTAACAATCTTTAATTGCATAGCTTCACCAATTATGTGAGTTATAGGTCAAAATTTTGTTTTAACACTATTTCTAACTGCTATGTTTTGATTTATTTACTCCATCAAGTCACAAAATTTCCTTTAATAAAGGCATATTAACTTGAAATGGACTTTCAACTAGTGATGCTTCTAAATTAATTTTTCAATCATATATATTTCTACTTAAATATGTCTTTAATATCATATATGATGCTTTAATGTATAAAACATTTTTCCTATTTAATGCTAAGGATAGCAACAGGCCTGGCCGGGGCAATAAGTTGGCATGACCTGAACCTTTTCTATCTTTCGATAAAAAACTTCATTTTTTAAAAAAAAATTAGGCTTCAAGTTAGGTTAGACTTCATTTGAAGCTCAAAAATTTCAAAAAAAGTTGTCAACTCAGCCTAAAATACAGTTAAACCAGATTGGATCCATTTACTTTAAATCGTCAGGCCTGGTCGGGCTCGAGCTTTTTTGCCAAACCTAGTGAATGCATATGTTTAGCAATGTTGTTTATTGTAAATGTTATGTCAATGTATGTATGAGATAAGCATTAAATTTTTTACCATCTTTGAAAGTAATCTATATTCATCACATCTTTCTTTTTTGTATGTTGAAAGTTTGGGTAGGCTTGATTGGTGTTTTAGAAAATTTGCATTCAAGGAGACCTGTTTTCTTATACAAGTTAGGTGTATACTTGCATCAAATGACAAAATACTCTTTTTGATCCAAAATTTTGTGTTGGTCCTCAGATGATATATAAGACGAGGTGAACTATATGTGTTCATTTTTTTTCCTTATTTGAAAATTAGTGAATGAATTGTATATTGTAATAAATAATTATGTCAAACTTATATATGATAATACAAAAGCAATTGTAATAATAATTAAAGAGAATTAGGAAAGAAAAATAAAATTGATGTATAGTGGTCTAGTTAAATAACATTTAGCCTACATCCACTCTTCAAACTTTACTTGAGAGTTCACTATCTTCTTCTTTTAATAGTTGAAGAGCAACCATTCATAAATCTTCTTTGTCAAGAGTAAAAACTAACCATTTACAAATTTTGTTCATGATCAAGAGTAACCTTCATAATGTATATCTTAAGTAATTTCACTAATTGTAATAATTGCATAACCATACAACTCAAAATTAACAGTAGCAGGGGTCAATCATTCTACATATTGATTTACTATTTTTTTTATTATGAGTCAGTCATTCTGTCATATTGGTTGATTAACAGGATAACAAAATCGTGATATACTTTATCAAACTACATTGGTCAATTACTTACTTACATTGGCCAAACAACAAGTTTTTCAACTTTCTCAAGTTATTATAAGGATGAAAACACACTCTTTTGACAAAAATCATGATTCAAAATTGTTACTCCTTAATGGCATCTAGGAGGGGGTAAATTGGATGAAATCAAGATTTTGCCTTATGTTTGATATTTTTCATAAAATGCCACAAATTATCATAAATGTAAAAATGAAATAAAAAAAGAATTAAATAAATTATAAAGAAAGAGTAAGGGAAGAGAAATACAAACTAATTTATAGTCATTCGGTAAATAATCTTTACCTACGTCCACTCTCAAGATTCGTTTTAGATTGCCATTATAGATCTTCTTTTAAGGTGAAGAATACCCTTTGTACAATCTTTTATTTTGGTAAAGAGGAATCTCCTTTTCATTCTTTCTTCAACGCAAAGAGGAACCCCAAATGAGTTTTGATAACCCTAATAAAATGATTTCAAATCTAAAAACCAAATTACAACTTAATATTAGCTCATTTTGATGCTATTATAATCACAAAAGGCTCACTCACTTAATGAGATAATGAATACTCAAATGATTGAAAAATACTTAGAAATGTGTGCATAAAATACTCAAAAGCTTCTTAATGTTAAAACCAATTAGAAAATACCTATTTATAGTGTTTCAGAACTTAAAATATCTATTGAAACTAAGAACTAGTTGTTACAATGACTATATTCGATATATTGGTCAACTAGTATAGTATACTAGTCGATTAGTATGCATTAAAGTTTTTAGATTTGCTAGCTATTGGAACATTGGTTGTCTAGTACATATATTGGTTGACCAATACATTAATCATTGTTGCTATAAACTTATAGTACATCAACTTTAACCAATATTAGTCGACCACTAGCCTATACCAATCACCTCAAAAACATGATTTTAACTTCTTCAAATGCTCAAAATCAATTTATTTAATCTGAATATAATTAAAACACTTCCCCAAATATTCGACAAAGATTATTTGAAATATTAAGATGCTTTTATATTAAAATCAAAATATTCAATGTGTCTTAATGAAAATAAAGACTTATGCAAGGAAAAAAGTGAAATGTTAATGCATGGTGAGCCTCCTGATTATCAAATATATGAACTTACAATAAGGAATACATGAAATAATCTTTACATGTCTTGTTCTATTTCTTGATTTGATCTTGATCTTGAAGATTGCAAAAACATTGTCTTATTCTCATATTACTTCTCATTAACAACACTAAAAACTCATTAATAGTACTTATGTTTTGTTATCATCAAAACTTTGATTAGATCCTCATTTGGTTCAACATTGTCTCCCTTTTTGAAGATGACAAAATATTTTTTGATATTAGAAAGTATTACAAGAATTTAGTTAGGCAATTTACAACCTGTATTGAGATAATAATTAACTCCCCTTAATTTGTGTATAAATGAAAAGTAAAAAAAACCATACCATAATCACAATTCAATAATGAGAGAAATATTTAACGAAAGTTTACATTGTCAAAGAGATATAAAACTAAATGTATTCCGCCTAAATTATAGTATTTCTCTAATATCACACAAAAATTTTCTTCTTCTTTTTGGAAACACCAAAAGGATTCAAATATTCGAAGGTGGAAGAGGAGACTCAATTAATTTATACAGGTTGTCAAAGAGATGCATCATGATGTCCTAAAATAGTCAAGCTCTCTTTGCAATACAGTAAACTGATGCTCAATAGCAGCAGAAAAGTATCTAGTGGGGAGTGACATTGTGGGTAAAAAGTAGTGGCCTCATCATCTGTAGGTAGCTTGACAATATGACTTAAAAGGGGCTTGTTAGGACCATAAAATGATGAAGCCTTACAGACTGGAGACAAATGTTGAAGCTGAAGATGTTACGTTGATATGGTATAGTCATTTATCCCCAAACAATTGATATCCCATTTGGTGGATAGTAGCAAAGTTTAAGAAAAATTCGAAGTCAATCTCATCACTAGCAGGAGGAATTTTGAAATGTTAAAAGATAAGGCTAAGGATAAGAGCATATGGAATCTTTTGTTTCTTCTTTTTGGTTTGCTGAAAGTGAATCATATTAAGAAAAAAAAAGAATAAGGTGAGTAGATCGTTCTAACATAAGGGTAGAGAGAAACCAAAGATCATCGTGGCCTAGGAAGGTAAAATGACCACTAGTGGAGACAAAATTATATTTGATAAATAGGTGATGGAAACAAAGGATAACATTGAGTCCACATACATCATTGGATTTTTTAAAGACGTCATCATTGGGATCTAACTTAAAAATAATTTTGACTTTATCAGGCACATAGTAAGGGGTTATGGAGTATTTGGTATGACAAGTATAATACGATGGTGGTTCAAGTATAGGAATACTTAATGTCTCATTTGTGAAGTTATAAGTAAGATGAATGTTAATCCTATACACTTTAGAGAAAATATAAGTGTCATCACGAATGATCTTAGGATAAAGATTGATGTAAAAAAGACGAATATTGTTACCATAAATTGACTAGGTATGGTAGCATCCCATATCAATTAAATGATAGCAATATGCTTAATGAAAAAGAATAAACCTTAAAGCAAATAACTGAGATAGCTAGAACTATTCAATTTAGTTTTCTTGTTTCTTATAAGTTAAATGTGCAAAGTTATAAGTAACTTATTTGCTACTTATACCAATCTTTTACGAAAATTACGAGTCACTAAATTCATCAATAGAAATAAAGTAATCAACATCATTTTAATTTTTTAAGATCAATTAATATTAATTACTTAAGAAATAAAAAACAGAAATCAACAAATACTTGAATTAAAATAAAATTTAGGTTTGGAACAAAACCTTGTAAGGTTACAACTAAAGTTTTGAATCCCCTTGAATTAGAAAATTTAGATTTAGCCACTCATGGCTTTAGTTCCATTAAAGGAATAGAAGAAGAAGAAGAAGAAGAAGAAGAAGAAAAAACAAAATGAAGACAAAAGGAAATTATGGAGAAAGTGTCTATAATGTTCTCCTCTTCTTTTCCTACCTAAAAGCTAACTTCTTTCAATATTCCAAAGATTATATTCTAAACAAATTCAAATCCCTACATATTATGGCCGAGAATAAGTCCCCTAATTGAGCTAAAACTCTTGGAGTGAATTTGGTTTTTAAGTGTGATCTTACCTTATCCACTACAGCAGTCTATCATTGTATACAAAATTCATTTCCTTTTGTAAACAATGCTATAATATGATGTTTCAAACTAAATTTTATCAATCTCTACTTTTCATCTCCTAAAACAAAGAAAAAAATACTAATTTGAATTGGTTATATTAGTTGGACTCATCTCTTTTGTTTTATATTGTTTTGGATGTTTAATTATATTAACTCTACCAGATGTTATTTCCTCTCCTTTTTTTTGTTGTTGGTTTACAATATAAAAGAAGTCATTCATCTCCTTGGTTCCTTGATTTTGCAGCATTTAATCACATGTCAAACCTTAAGTAGCACTTTGCCAAACTTCAAACTTATTTACCAAATCAATTAGTTATTGCTGTTAATGGTGAAAAAGTTGCCTATAAAGGGATAAGAACACTTTCCTTGAATAAATCTCTTCCCATTTCTCCTACTCTCTATGTCCCAAAATTAACTACAAACTTAATTTTTATTAGTTAAATAGTTAATAAAAATTGTTCCATTAATTTTTGTCCTTTTGGTTGCTTTATACAAAACCTTCATAATGAGAACATGATTAGGAAGATGCGTAAACACAGATAATTATTTCACCTAGATGATCTATGCTCTAAGGATAATGAATCTTGTCCTCCATTTTGCTATATTATTTCTTCTACAAATGATGTTTTGATTGATAATAAAAAGTGGCATATTTGGCATTGACGCATTGGACATCTTTATGAAACTAGACTTTAAAATATGTTTCAATATGTTGTTCTCCCTATTCAATTAAAGGTTAATAGTGATTTTTTAACATTAAATTGTGAAAGTTATGCTGTTGGTAAGGTTAGCAAAATTACCTTTTGCTTTTAGTTCCTCTAATGTTTATGCGCCTTTTGATCTCATCATGTTGATTTATAGGGGCAATCACCTTTATAAATGCTGGGTTATGGATTCTTTGTCCTGTTTATTGATCATTACATTTGTTTCACTTGGGTATTTTTCCTACAAGAAAAATTTGATCTTACCAATATAGCAAATCTCAGCTTAACACATTTTAAAAAAATGGAATTTTGCATCAATCATCATATCCTGGAACCAAAGATATGAATTTCGTACCATACCAATCAAAAAATTGTACAAAAGCAATGCCTTTGATACGTACTATCAATACTAGCTAGTACTGTATCTTTATCTAGTACCAACTGATATTTGAAATATTGGCCAAATACTGGCTGATACCGTAAACTTTTAAATCTCTAAGGAATAAATTGCAAAAACATTAAACAAAACAAAACAAACCCACGCGTACAAACACAAACTAGAGCATGCTATTTTCATTTCTATCCATTTTTAACATTTTCCCTGCCTCTAACTTTCAGTATCACCAACCTGCCACCATGCCACCATCCGTAGCCATTGCCATCGCACCATGTCTTGCTCCACTGGTGCTGTGCGAATGATTTATAAAATATGCATTAGAAAATTCGGGTTTAAAAGTTGGAATTGTTTGTATGAGTTGGTTTAATTTCAATGGAGTTTAGGCATTATGAATTTATGAATAAAATTAATGCATTGGAAAATTTGGGTTCTAAAGTTGGAATTGTTTGTGTGGGTTAGTTCAATTTCAATGTAATTTCGGCATTGACAATTTCAAAATTAATGCATTAAGTTGTTAATTTGTTAATCAAT
>JANPWT010764194.1:0-10565 GCA_024678245.1 Erythroxylum densum | reverse complement strand
ATTTGGTAAGTGGAGCTACTATTATAGAACAACCCTCTACAAACCTCCTGTAATACCCAGCTAAACCTAAGAAACTTCTTACTTTAGCTACATTCTTAGGTGCTTCATATTTCACAACCATTTTTATCTTCCTAGGATCCACATGTACTCCTTGCTCCGAAATCACATGTCCAAGAAATGCTACTTCCTTTAACCAAAATTCACATTTATCAAATTTGGCATACAACTCGTTCTTCCTCAGTATCTCTAAAGTAATTCTTAAATGTTCTTCATGCTCCTCATTACTTTCGAAATAAACCAATAAATCATTAATAAAGACAACGATAAATTGGTCTAAGGAAGATTTAAAGACTCTATTCATCAAGTCGATGAAAGCTGTAGGGGCATTCATCAATCTGAATGGCATAACTAAAAACTCAAAATGCCTATAAGGTGTTCTAAAAATAGTCTTTGACACATCATACTCCTTTATCCTCAACTACTGATAACCTGATCTCTTGATCTCAAGTCTATCTTGGAGAAGACTTTTGCCCCTTACAATTGGTTAAACAAATCATCTATACGTGGGAGTGGACATCTATTCTTAATAGTGACATGATTAAGCTTCCAGTAATCCACACATATTCTTAACGATCTATCTCTCTTCTTTACAAAAAAGACCGGAGCTCCCCAAGGTGAAGAACTCAGCCTAATGTAACCTTTCTCTATCAACTCTTCCAATCTCTCCTTAAGCTCCTTCAATTCCATCGGAGCCTTTCTGTACTGCGGAATTGATATTGGTGCAGTTCCTAGAAGACGCTCAATGAGAAACTCAATTTCCCTAGAGGTGGTAGTCCTGGTAATTCCTCAGGAAAGATATATGAGAATTCCATAAATACAAGAATTTCCTCTAATTTCCCTCCATCTACCTTCGTGTCTACCACATAGCCCAAACATGCTTCACGCCATTTCCTCATCATTTTCTCTGATAGCAGAGCTGAAACAAATCTAGGTAGGTTTGAATTTTTGCCTCCCACAAACACTACGTTTCTCCTGTCATCCAACTCAAACTCTACTATCTTCCATTTGCAATCAAAATTAGCATTATATTTCTCTAACATGACCATGCCTAAAATCGCATCCAATCCTCCCATCTTCAATGACATTAGATCCACCACTAATCGTTCTCCTCCAATACATATCTCACAATCTCTATAAACTTGACTAATCATAATATACTAGCTGATTGGAGTACTAAATATTAAAGGAGTATCTAATGGGCTCATATTTCTACCACATACAGTTCTACTTGATGAAACAAATGAATGGGTAGAACCTGGATCAATTAAAATAACAATATCATCATCAAATAATTTAATCATATCAGTCACAACTTCTGGAGTTGTTTCTGAGTCCTCCCATGTCATTGCATACACCCTAGCTGGTGCTTGCCAACTTGGTCTCCCTGGAAGACTCACCCTCTTAGCTGCATCAAAACTGCCCACTTCAGTTGCAGTCTAGTGTCCCACAGTCTCAGCTCTCTTTAGACATAACTTGTTCTGTTGTTATCCAAATAGAATGATTTTTTATTTGGAGTAAACCAAAGGCATAGGGCTACAAATTATCTAATGAAATGGAGTTTTAATTCAATCTCTAAGAATTTCATGTTTTGGATGAAAGTTGAACACAGAATACTATTTCAACATAAGAATAGTCTAAGAATGTTTGGCATATAACTTTCAGATTTCTAAACCAAATTGAATGATTTTGATATGATTTTGCTGTCATTAGAAACTTAAGACAATGATAAACATTTTTCTAGAAGAAACTGTTATCAAATTTCTTTATTTACTTAATCAGAATGATCATGAAAAATTGACTCGAATATTTGAACTTTTGGAAGAGTTTGAGTATTTAAAATTTATCTTAGTGAATATGTTATATATGGGCCCTCAAACTGTATTACTATTAAATTGGAAATTTTGTCATTGATAAAGGGAATCAAGGAAGGCAAGAAGATTAAGAGGAGAGGCATCTTTGAGCAAGGTTTAAGCAAGGACTTTTAAGGTGGGTAATGTATTTATAGTTATTGTGTGATTAGATAAATTCTTGCGTATATGTGTGTATGTTTAAATTGCTTGATTGTTTTTAAATTTTTGTGAAGATTTGATAATGCATGATGATTTGTAATTAGGTTATACCTTGAAAGAGGTTATATCCTTTTGTCTAAATGAAAAAAAGAAAAAGAATATAATGAAATGATGTGAGCATAAATATGTGCTTTTGTTTAGGCAAGAGTGAAACCATTTCGTTCGTCACGTGTATGTTGACTAAAATCTTCTCCCGGCTGCTCGCTTGTGGCATATGAGCTCCAAAAAATGAACTCATTTTATTCATAGTGTAAACTTCGGTTTCTCCATTTCGTTTCCATAGAACCCTCGAGCTATTTGTTGTGCATCGCATTTGATTTGTGAACATGATGAATAATTGAGTGTTGTGTATGGATGGTAGGATATATGCTATGTTTTATGTCATGAAATGCCTAACTTTGAGTTTTAGAACTAGAATTGGGAGTGCTTGAATTGCTATATATATATATATATATGCTTAAATTTGTGGCTAGCTACCGATGGCTATAAATATATTAGCCACTAAGCTTTATAGCTCAACCTATTATTTTCACTCCTCAAGTGTAAAATGAGAAGATCGTTAATCCTTACAAGGCATTAGAAACTTCAAGAGAGTTAGAGACTTTTGTACTAAATTGGTAACCATTTTGGGTAGCTTTATAGGCACATCAACATTGAGCATCCTTATATATTTTGTTTAAGTTAGTGATATGTATGATGATATGTAAGTGAAGCTTGTATGAACTCTCTTTGGATTTATTAATGAAAAGAATAATTGAAGTTTCTTTTGAGTATGTCTACATTTATCTTATAGTTAAGCTTAGATGGTTAGAATTGAATATACATGTGAGTGTAGAATTTTTGTGTTTGAAGTTAGGTTTTTGGGTTTCAGAATTGAACTTCACCATGGCGAACCTCGCTAGAAAGGTGTTTTATGTTAAATCTTGTGACTTTACTGTAGCAAGGCCTGACTTTCGCCACGACATATTTGATCAAAAGGGTGTAGTCACTCACCTTCGAGAGTTCGCCAAGGCGAAGCCAGATGTTAGCCGCGATGAACTTCACCTGAAAGGTAGTGGGAGATCATCCCCAGTGTTCCCCACGGCAAAAATTTGGTTTTCGCAGCCCCCCGCCACTGTACATGCTGCCAATCCTTTTAAAGTTTCAATCCTTTCAACCCTCTTCGCCTAATCCTTACCTGACAGCCCCAAAGGGTCACCTCGGGATTAGGTAACGGGAGCCGAACCCAACACTTAATCATCAATTCTATATACAGTCCAACCTAATTCATCCCTAATCAATCATCATAAATGTTATGTTTACATATTTCTCAGTAGGGAAATCAATTACTTACTTGTCCAGCTTAAAGGCTCTTCAATTAACAAGCTAACCAAACTTTCCAAGCATTCAAGATACACCAAGAACAAGATAGAAATAAAAGGGTTTCAATCACAAGATGAAGGCTGCAAAATTTTGGCAAAATTCAAGGTTATGGAGATTGTATGGGTGTGCCAATGGTGAGAAGAAGAAGAAGAGAGTAGAATGTGACAAAAACAAAAGAAAGATGGCCTTTCATGTGTGGAGATCGTGGGTGTAAGTGTGTGGTGCAGATGTGAACACTTGTCATGACAGTTGTCATGCTAAGATTCAAGCAATATGTCTTATACTTTAACTACCAATTGTCACCTAATGTTTGGTCCACTTGTCTCATAGTTTCCTAAGCCATTTGTCACTTATTTCTAATGCCACATGTCACCATTTCAAAGGTCAAATAAACCTAAATTCCCTTGTACCAATTTATCTTGCCCTTTAACATTTTTCCTAGACTAGATATACATATCACTTCATCAATCACTCAATTGAAACAACAAATTCCAAATTAATAATTAAAATCCATCAAAACAAAATTCAATACATAATCAACACATAAGTACATCATAATCAGTTAAAGCCTTTCATACCTCGGGATATGTCAATTGAGTGCATATATTATCTTTACAGTGTCTCTAAATCATGATTCATGTGCGTATATGAATATGATGCATGCAAATAAGATGCACTTCATGTATTCTCATATGATATAACTCAATCTAACAGTTAAATCCTTAAGTGTAGAAATGGGCTATTACAACTTTGCTACAGTGTGTGTGGTGGTTGATGCAATGACATATTTGCCCAATGAAATTCCTTTGCTCAGATTGAATGATGATATGGAGCTTATTGAAGATATTATCAAGGTCATTTATGGCTGGAAGCCTCCAAATCTTGAATCTAAAAAGTCCCAAAAACCCATTGGAATGGTATTCAAATCTGGTTTTTCCATTGATATTGATAGTAACGATAATATTCAGAACCAAATAGTTTCAGTTTTAGACTCAGATGATGGAGTCATTACCAACATCTCCACTGACCAACCAAACAAAATTAGCCATCACTGCACTGTTAAGGATTTGGCTTTTCCCATTTCCCTTTGTTTTGGTAAGTTGATACTAGTTTTTATCATTTTTGATCCTCAAGCCAATACCAAAACTCTTACTGAACTTAAAGACCAAGCCAATCTTATTTTTGGAAATATGGCAGTCCTAATATTCATCTCTTTTGAGCAGATAGGTGAACCTTTTGATGACCTTCCCATGAACCTAATTACAAAGTCTGCTATAAATATCAACCTGGAAAATCCCAATTTTGAGAATCATGCATGCTCTCTCCATGTTGGTTCTAAGCAATCAAGAGAAAACTTGACAAATTCCTTACCAATTTGGACTGGTTGTAGAGATTTCCCCACTTTTTTTCGCTCTTTCCTAATTCCAAGCTCCTATATCATTCCCCCCATTATAACTACCTTTGGAGGTCCCAATCCCTAACGATGCCCTTTTAGATTTAATAACTTTCTTATTGATCTTGCAGGTTTCAAGTAAGTGGTAAAGAGGGGTTCTAATAGTTGTTTCACTGGCACTAAACAATATAATCTTATTAGGAAGCTCCAATTTGTAATTGCTGAGATTAAAATTTTTCATAAGTAGAATATTGGAAACACCTCTCATCTTATTTCCACCGACAAAAAAGCACTAGACTTTGTGTAATCTAAGGTATATAGCAATCATTATTCCAAATCCTTTAATAATAAGGAGAAGCAAGCTCTAAAAAATTATTCTCAAGCTTTGAAGTTCCATGAATCTCTTATGAGGCAAAGATCAAGGATTCACTAGTTACAACATAAAGATCAAAATACTGCTTTCTTTCATAAATTCATCTACTCCAGAAATAATTCCAACAGAATTCACTCCATTTGCTATTCAGGAGCTACACTGGACTCACAAACTCAAATCATCAAGGTTGCAGAGGAACATTTCACTAATCTCCTTTGTTCATCTTCCATTGTTTGATCTTCTACTAGACTTATCAAAGAGATTGTTCAAAATCAAATTTCCAATAAGGATTTCAATGCTCTATCAGCTCCAATCTCCATTCAAGAGATTAATCAGGCTTTCAAAACTTTGTACCCTAAAAAAACCCCCTGGATAGGATGGATTCAATGATAACTTTTTTTTCAAAACATGGAACATCACCAACAAGATAGTAATGTATGTTATCTTGGAGTTCTTCAACAAAGGCAAGTTACTAAAAGAAATTAACCGTACTTTGATTACTTTGAATCCCAAGGGGAATAACTCTATTAGCTTTGGAGATTATCAATCGATTGCTTATTACAACACTATTTAAAATGTTATCTCTAAAGTGTTGTCACTAAAACTTAAATTAGTCATCCCAAACTATATAGATCACAAACAAGGTGCCTACATCCCTAGAAGATCCATCGGTGATAACATTTCCACTATGTGAGAACTTTTCAGAAATTATACCAGGAAAAGAGGTCATAAGAATTGTGCCTTGAAAGTGGATTTCTAGAAAGTAGACGATATGCTAGAATGGACTTTCATTATCAACGTGCTCCATGCCTTTGGTTTTCCAATAACCTTCATCAATTGGATATAGTAATGCATCAACACGGTTTCTTTCAAAATCTTAATAAATGGGGTTCCTACAAAGACAATCAAAGGAGGAAAATGAATTAGAAAAGGGGATCCACTATCCCTATATATCTTCTCATTAGCTATGGAGGTTCTTAACAGACTATTAATTAGAGTGGTAGACAAAGATCCAAGGTTTAGATATCATGGTAAATGTAAAAAGCTTAACATCTAAAGTTTAAGCTTTGTCAATGACCTATTATTATTTTCTAAGGCCAATTGTAATTATAACACTTTACTCAAAACTGCTCTCCATTTATTCATCAACCATTTTGGTTTGTCGATTAACTAAAATAAGAGTGCCCTTTACGTTTCCAGAAGTACTCTAAGCATAACTTACCTTTGCTTCTATTTTTCGTTTCAAAACTCAACAACTAATTGTTTTCTATCTTTGTATACTAATTTCAAATATGAATCCCTCATTTAGTGATTACAAATACCTCATAGATAGAATAACAAATAAAATTAGTTGTTGGAGCCATTTGGAACTCTCTATAGCTGGCAGAGCTTAACTCATTAATTCAGTGCTATCATCTATGGCAGTCTGCTAAGGATCCCAACTAGTTTTTCCCTATTATATTACCAAGAGAATTGACAAAATATTTAAAGACTTTCTTTGTTTTGGATATAGAATGGATTTCAAAGTAGAAAAGGATAAATGGGTAGATACATATTTGCCTAAGAAGTAAGGGAGTCTAGGTATCTTGAACACCAATTTGATGAATCTGTCCATGCTTTGTTAAGAAGATTTGGAGATTAATCCACAATAGGCAATCTCTGTGGGTGAAATGGATTAACGTTTTCTACATCCAAGACAAGTTTTGTGGGATTTTCCCATCCCCATAAATGCATTAGCTTTGGCAAAGCACAATGGAAAGGCTAGGGGTAAACTTAAGCCTTACTGCAATTTCCTAATAGGCAATGGAGAAATTTTTAAGTTCTGGATAGATCTTTGGTTTAACTAAGAGCCCCTCCATTCAATTCCTGATCTTTAACTTTTAAGAACCACGTTTCTGGTACAACAAGTGTAGCTCGTGGGTTGAAAATTCTAAAGTAACTCAATAATACTAACTGCTTTTTTAGTTTAATTTAATCAATCTCTAGCTTTACTGTAACTGGACAACCAGACAAAATGGTGTGGACCGTAGAACGGTCTAGACTATTCTCTGCAAGGTCAGCTAGGTTGGTTTACAAGATAAAGCAACCCCAGGTTCCTTGGTATTCAGTGGTATGGTGAAAAAAACCATAATTCTAGACATATATGCACTCTTTGATAAGCCTTTAAACTAAGGTTGGCTACAATGGATAGGATTGGTAAATTTCTGATGATTCCAAATTGGTGTTCCCTATGTATGATGAATCTCATGGTCATCTCTTCATCTTTTGCTCCTATTCGACTACTATCTAGAAATCCATATTAGCACAGTATGACATTTTTAATCCTCTAATTGACTGGTCTAACATCACAACATGGAGTACTCAAATCAGATTTGTGCTGAGGTAGTCGTTGGTTATTTTTCATATCCATTTCGTACATTGTTGCTGGCATTTGGAATGAAAGAAATGGCATAATTTCTTCCAACTCTTCATAGGTCCTTTTGAAGACTATTTTCAACATTATTAAAATGCACTCAACTATAAAAAGATATGCATAAATTCAGCTACAAAATCCTCGTAGATTAGAACGTCTTTTGAACTGATTTGTTATCATTTTGAGCTATCATGATACTTTGTTTGATATATGCCTTATATAGTTTTGATTAAGAATAGCTTATTTGTTTAAACTTACTAATTGTTATGCAAATATGTATTTCCTTTGTTTCAGTCAATGAATTACCTTTATTTAAAAAAAGCTCTCATTAATATAATCCAATCCGATCTTCAAATTAAAATCATAATAATACACATTTAAAAGAAAAGTATGAGGAAATTTTTTACAATTTAAGAGACAATACTCAAATACTTTTTGAATACTATTTTTAATATATCTATGTAAATAAAATATTAATTCTCTAGTTAATAAAAAGACATTTAATTTATATAAACAAATCATTTGAACAAAATATTAATTCATTAGTTAATAAAAATATGGGAAAGCAACATTTTATTTATATGAACTAATTAGTCATGCCATAAAATCAATTAACCAAAAAACATGTCACTAATATATTACTTTAATTAATTATCAAAAGAAAAATATTGATCCATAAGTACTTATCACAATTATATTTATTCAATAATGGCTTTTTATCAAAATTACAACTTTGGTGAAACCATATGATATAGTTTAACATCTACAACTTTCTAGATACATGTGCTGAAGCTACATTTCCTAAGGTTGACGCAGGAGATCCTGAATATCTGCCACCAAATAGTATTGATCAGTCCCTGAAAGGTTAAAAGAAGAGAGAATATTGATCACCTCAAGGGAATCAATTTCAATGACGAGACGTCGATACTCGAGACCCCAAGCCAGGTGGAGACCCAATTGAACACCCCAAAGTTTTGCCTCAAGAGGTGAGCCTCTCCCAATCTGGTGGATAAATCCACCACACCACTACCCATGGCAATCCCTTAACAACCCCCCTGCAGTAGCAATTTGTATTAAGGTTGACCCAACCCCCAGTGGTTTGGTCCACCCAATAGATTGGCCCGCGGCTAACCCGGGATTGCCAAGCACACTCCATTATGCTATTCTCGCTCTATGGATCCAGTTAACGTATTCCATAACTGCTCGGTGACCATCGTTAGACCACTTAAAGTCCTCTTCAAAAATGCTACGATTTTGTCATTTCCATAAAAACCAACATGCAACCCCGTAAATAGTAGTCCACGGGGACTGTTGCACTTGGGTATGGGTCTTGAGATTAGTAGTCACCTATGTCTCCACATCATGTTGGAAAAAGGTTAGAGTAATTCCCTCGGGGAAAAAAATACCCCAGAAGTTTTTGACTTGCGAACAATCGCGAAAGGCATGTAAAATGGTCTCATCCTGACCACAAAAAGGACACGTGTTGTCTGGGGTGAGATGATGAGTTACTCTCTGGTGGTTGGTCATTAGCTTTTGCTTTAGTAGTAACCAAAGGAAAGCCCGAATTTTTTGGGGTCTAGCCCATTTCCAGATTAAGGTCTATGGCCGGCTATACTCAGATGAGAGGTTGCCCGCTATAAGATCATAAGCGGACGTGATCGTAAAATGCCCATGATTAGTATGCCCCCAAATGGGGATATCCTCCTTTGAAGATGCAAGTGTAGGTTGGATCTTGACAAGATCCAGGCAGACAGTGGAGGGGAGGTACTGCTGGAACAGGTGCCACTTCTAGATGTTGTCTTCAATGGTATAGTCTGACACTGTGGCCTATAAAATGGTCTGGAATTGGCGAGCTCACTATAGAGACTAGGGGACCCCAATCTGGCAGCCAATTGTCCAGTCAGAATAAGATTTTTTGCCTGGTTCCCAATTTCCACTGACGCACAATAGGCCAAGTAGCTGCTATACCTCTCCAGGTAGTGAAAGCCCCTGGCCTAACGATAATGAAGGGAATATGGTCCAGATCCAGCTAGGGTTGTGAGCAAGCCTTTTAAGAATTGGGTTCACGATTGTGGGCTCCATGACCTGGGCTATATAGGGTCGAAATATACGTGGCATCGAGGTTTGATTAAAGCCCGACTGGACCGTATTTTCAGGTCGTCAGCTTGGTTACACAAGTTCCCTCGCACGAAGAATCTTCATCTCCCTTTCATGGGATCGGATCATCGTCCCTTGCCGGTTAAGTTACAAACACAGATGCCTTGTGTCCCAAGGCTTACGAATTTTCAGTTTCAAAATGCTTGGCTCACACATTCGAATTTTGATGAAGTGGTTGCGAAGCATTGGCTAACTCAAGCGGAAACGATGAGTCAATTGCTCACCACTCTCTCCAAACTTCTCACGCGATGGAATAAAGAAGATTTTGGTAACATCTTCCAAAAGAAAAGAAGAATGCTTGTAACATCCCGTCTCCATATTAAGGGTTATGACCCGAAATTTCAGTACATGCGAGCTCAAAGAGAAATTGAGACTAAGGAATGCATTTTTCTTACTCATGCATCATGTTAGCATATAAGCACATAAATACGGAATGTTTTCGCATAAAAAGTGGTGTATGCATTCATTGACAACTTCTGGGTATAATTGATATTAAATGTGTTTTTATTGAAAATAAGGAATAGAAGGAGTAGAAAGAGTGATCTTGGTATGAATTGTGATAAGGAAAAATTTAGAAACAAGATTGGTACTGATCTGGAAAAATATTCACTGAATATGCTTCAGTCTTTTAGCCACAACGTTTTCTCTAGTAATCCAAACAAGATGATTCTTAATTTGGATTAAACTAGAGATATATGGCTACATTTTGTAAGAAGACATCGAATTTCAATTCTGTGT
>JANPWT010763994.1:0-10566 GCA_024678245.1 Erythroxylum densum | reverse complement strand
ACATAAAAGCTGAGAAACCAACTAGGTTACTCACCTGTAACTTCCGAGCTACTGCCTGGAAGTCCCAGCAATATCCGCGGATTGTCGATCCAACGGTGCCTCTATAACAATTCAAATAAATTCTCATCACTATATGCTCACTTAATCGGAATCACTGATGCACATGACTTAATTCGAAATGATATGATGCATGATCATGATTTCCAGCGCTCAAATCCCAATTCGCTATCTCTCGATTCGCAACCAGAATTCACTATTCACTAAGTCTATCTCATCCATTTAGTCCTCAATTGAAACTCTAATTGCTCAAAATATAACTCTAAAGTCACATTCAATACTAAAATTGACTCTCTTTTGATAATTAAAATCCCACTGATCAAATTCAAACTCTCAATCTTTATCACAATCGTAGACCTCATTCTCTAGTTCACAATGAATCAAGAATCATCTTAATTGGAGGTCTACACAAAAATTTATGCTCAAAAGACTAAGCTATAACACTTCAGAAATTCATTCCTCGTCGCGACGTATGTCCATTCGTCGCGACGTACAGGTCGCTCGTCGCGGCGCCTACGAACCACACGTCGCGGCGTCTAAATTCTTCCGCTCGTCGCGACGTCCCATTCGGCTCGTCACGACGTACGCTCGTCGCGACGTATAATTAAACATTTAATTTATTCGTCGCGACGTGCGACTGGTTCGTCTTCTCCGATTGTCATTTTCGCCATTAAAACACTCTCAAACCTCATTTAAACCCATTCAACTACTCCATCTAACTCATTAAAACCATAAATGCAACAATCAACACAAATAACAACATTAAACACAATAAAACTTACCAAATCTCTGAATCGATCGAAAACCCTAAAACCACCGAAAATCAACAGCTCTTCCTCTCTTCTTCCTCAACCACGATGATTCTCCACTAACAAGCTAAACGTCAGCCTCTCCAACGATCCAGCAAATCTCTAGCCACAAGGAAGAGAAACCAACAAAATCTCAAAGAGGAAAGGGAACGAAATCGGCGACAGTGGGAGAGAAGGGGAAGAAGGAGAAATGGTGTTTTCTCACTTTCACTTGCTCTTATATATATATATTAGGGCTGATTTCAACTGAGATTCAAAATCCATCAGTCCTCAAATCACTCAATTTCAGTCTCAAATTTCAATGGCTTACCACAAGAATTCTTAAACACTCAACTCTAAATTTTCATGCCATCAATCACTCACTTTCGGAGCTGAATTTCACAATTATCAGTCTCTAGGTCAATTTCACAGTCCGATCACTTGACTCTAAAAATTCTGGAAAAATCCTCATAAATTCCCAAAAATATAAAACACTCAATCTCATACTCAATTTTCAATCACAGTATTCACATTCGCAACACATTTCATGTTCACTCACAATTAATCACATATATCTCACTCATTATCTCAGAATTCACAATTAAATGCTGGAACAATCATGAATGCATGTCACTATGTATGCATGTGCAATTAACTCATTTATCACTTATGCAGAATCACTATACGTGCAAATCAATTTTGAATGCACTCACTGTTCACTCATCCAAATTACCGATATGACCTTCACGTCGGTAACGGGATGTTACATATGTTACATCTTCAGTTTAAAAATAATTTAGATCTCAACCCATAAACCTTAACCGATAACCAGTGATGGAGCTCCCGTGAGGCTTATCGGTGTAAAATACTAGGAACTTAGGAGTCCGAACGAGAACTTGTAATGTTGATTCACAAGTCTTATCTTAGATGTTTTGTACTCTTTGGTGAATATAAATGATACTAACTATGGATTCACTGTTTTATATTGACAGTTTTCTAGAAATGAGTTTATGGGATATATCTTGGATGTATAGATAATTAACACCTGATGGTTTCATTAATCCTGAATTTGTTGAGAGAGTTTAAGCTTTTACTCATTATGCATATTATAAACCTGCATATATGGATGGTCCAAAGATCATATTTTCATATAAAAAGTGCAAACACAAATGTCACCTTCCTATTGATGAAGTTAATGGGTATTTGCTGAGAAAAAGGTTTGTACCCAATTATTTTGAGTGGACATAACATGGGGAACTGTTGATTTGTAGCACCTCAAGGGGTAATCAAGCACAATCGTTTGTGAACTTAAATGAGTCTGAAGGGGGGATTGGATTTAGCACAAATTATGGGGATGGAACTAAAAATTCATACATGTAAATGGTTTATGATGCAGTCGGTTATACCTTTGAGGAAAATAGGAAAAATCTTGAAGAATAACCTAACCCACATGCAAATTAGTTTTTTGACTTCCTATAATCAGATGACTAAACATTATGGCCAAATTGTGAGACAATGATCTAATTGTCTTCAATTGCTTGAATATTAAACATAAGGTCTAAAGAGCATATTTCGGACTATAGTTTTGATAAAATTCTTGAATGGTATAATGAATCATTGCCTCCTGATCATACAATGGTTGATAGTTTTTACGATATGAAGAAACTTGTTAGGGGTCTTGGTTTTCCTATTGAAAAGATTGTTTGTTGCAAGTTGGGATGTATGTTGTATTAGGGAGATGATATGGAATTACAAGAGTGCAAATTTTGTGGTCAATCTAGGTTTAAACCTATAAAACATTCTATAAAATAGAAATTAGTACCTTGGAAGTGAATGTATTATTTCCCGCTAATTCTGAGACTTCAAAGGCTATATGTTTATGATGTTAGTGCATCTCATATGAGATGGCTTGATGAACATGAACACGAACACGAAGATGGAATAATGAGTCATCCATTAGATACATTGGCATAGAAACATTTCTATGATGCCCATTTTAAGTTTACAACTGAAAGTTGAAATGTTAGGTTGGGATTGTTGACAGATGGATTCCAGCCGTTTGGTCAATTTGTCCAACAATATTCATCATGGCCAATCATAATTATTACTTATAATTTGCCTTGATAGATGTGTATAAAAGACGCATATATGTTTTTGACAGTGATTGTACCAAGGCCTACAAATCCGAAGCATAAGATTGATGTATTCTTACAATCTTTGATATATGAATTGCAACATCTTTAGGAATATGGTGTTCAGACATATGATGTATCCCTGAAGTAGAATTTTGTGTTGAGAGTAGCTTTGATATGGACCATTAGTGATTTTTCGACATATGTCATATTGTCTGGATGGAGCACAACTGAAAAATTGGCTTGTCCTTATTGTGGTAATGATTCAGATGCGTTTTATCTTCCAAACGGGGGCAAAATATATTAGTTTGACAATCACAGGAAATTTCTTCCTCTTGATCATCCATTTAAATGCAATGAACAAAGTTCATTAAGAATAGACTAGTAAGAATACCTCCTCCCCTTCACAAAGCTGGTGAAGAGATTTTGCAAAAGGTTAAGGAATTAGGCTTGCTAAAAGTTACAGAATTTGAAGCTGAAGAAGGAAATACAACCATCAGTAAAAACCTTAGTTAGAGAAAACAAAGCATCATTTAGGATTTGCCTTATTGGAAAACTAATTTGATACGTCATAATCTAGAAGTGATGTATATTGAGAAAAATATTTTTAACAATTTGTTCAATACCATAATGAACATTGAAGGGAGGACAAAAGACAATGAAAAATCATGAGTTGATTTGTAATTTTTTTGTAGAAGGAATGAGTTACATAAGGATCTTTGCACTGGTAAATATCCGAAAGCATGTTACACTTTGGACAAAAAACAAAAGGAAATTTTGTGTCAATGGTTGAAAAGTCTAAAGTTTCCCAATGGTTATGTTTCAAACTTAGCAAGGTGTGTGGATATAAGGAAGTACAAAGTATTTGGGATGAAAAGTCATGATTGTCATATGTTTATTCAAAGGTAATTCCAATTGCATTTTGAGAGTTTCTACCAAATAAAGTTTGGGAAGTAATAACATAATTAAGTTTGTTTTTCAAATGTTTAACATCATCTAAAATCAAGTTGCCTGAAATGGAAAAACTAGAAAGTGAAATTCTAGTTATTTTGTGTAAGTTAGAAGGGATTTTTCCTCCAAGCTTCTTTAACTGTATGGAACATCTACCTGTGCACTTAGCACATGAGACAAAACTAGCCGATCCGGTTCAATATCGATGGATGCATCCATTTGAGAGGTAATTTCAATTCAAATTATTGTAAGACAAGTAAAAACATGTTTTAACTAGTAAATTGTAATAACCATATTCTCTACTATAGGTAATTGCATCACTTGAAGAAAAATGTAAAAAACAAGGCTAGAGTTAAAGGTTTGATATGTAATGCTTATTTAGTGGAGGAAGCTAGTACTTTTTTTTCACTTTGTTTTGAGCCGCAGGTTCACACAAGAAAAAGAAAAGTTCCTCATAATGACGATGGGGGAGGAACGAGTGACGCTAACGGTAACTTATCCATTTTCATATATCCTAGACGAACATATGGACGTGCAACAAGAAGAATGTTAACAGAGGAAGAAACTGAGGCTGCGTATGGATACATTTTATTGAACTATGAAGAGGTGCAACCTTTCGTGCAGTAAGTTGAACATGAGAATTGTCGGTTTCAAATTTTCTGTTCTTCATAACTGAAATAAAAAATAATGTATTTAGATTATACGAGGCATTCCTACACGAGATAATGTTAGACAACAAACAGGATAATATAAATAAAGAAGTTGGGAGACACTTTCCTCGATGATTCGAGAGATATGTAAATTTTCACTTACAAATATTCTTTTTATTTAAATATAAGATTTAACTATTGAAATGACAATATACTCTTTGATATGATAATTTCTTTTATGTAGCCTTAGAAAACCCAATAGAGAACAAGTTCATTTATGATCTTGCAAAGGGACCTCTACAAACTGTTAAATTATATCCAGTGTATTTTGTTAATGGATACAAATATCATATAGAATATCATGGTCATAGCATGGCAACAATAAATAGTGGAGTTTCGATACAAGGAGATTTGATGGATTACTATGTTAAAATTATTAAGATACTTGAAGTTGAGTACCCTGCATTGTCAATAAAGCGATGTATGATATTTAAATGTGACTAGTATAACTCGACTCCAAATGTTGGAACAAAAGTGCATAGCCAATACAATCTAGTTGAAATCAACAACTGAAGAAGATTGAGACAATTTGAACCTTTCGTGTTGGCAATGTCAGAGAAACAGGTGTGTTATGTCCTTTTTTCAAGCTTACGATGAGAGAAGTTAGATTGGTTGGTGGTTTGTAAAGTTAAACCTAGAGGTGTTTTTGACTCATATCGAAAAGGAGAGTAAAGAATTGAAAGTGAAGCGTTTTAGGAAGATGTTCATTTTATAAATGCATCCGTCACATATGATGATAATGAAACTTTGAACGATCCATCTAACAAATATGTTGAAATTTCATCTGGAGAGGATGACGAGGGTTAGAGATCTGAAGAGGAGCCAAAGTTCGATTCTTACTCTTCTGAAGAAGGAGATGATTGTAGTTTACAATTAAGTTATGATACCGATTAATTTGTGATTGTAATTGAATCATTTATTTTTCAAATCAATGATTTCCTTTTCAGTCTATTATGTAAAGTATTTAATTTAAAATATTAATCAAGGAATGTCGACATGGCGACTAATTCCGAATGGTAGTAAATTCATTCCGTTGGAAGGAATGCGGCAAAATTGTCCCAACCTAAGGAATAAGCAATGCAAGAAAAATATCCACTTCATAGATTAATGATCGTTTGCCCTCCATGGCCAATCTTCTACTTCAAGGTGTTTAGTATGATCTAGACAATGTCACTTTCCTTATTATGTACTTCTCATTTCCCTTGATGAAGTTATTATATATATTCACATTTGATGGCCTATATTACATGTTGTTTTAAGCTTCTTTCAATTTCGAAGAAGACATATATGTCGATATAGGCGGAAGCGATGTCACAACAGTCTATAAAGGATTAGGGAGATCAGTTTGTTTGTAAAATTTGTCAATTCCAAAAACCTCATCTGCACATTCACGTATACATTAATAAATAAATAGTTTGGTTCGTTTAACGGTTTTCTAATATGACATTATCTAAGTTCTATACTGATTGTGTTTTAGGTAAACTTGTTCATACTAGTAGTTCATCTAGAGAGTTAGTCTTCCATACTCAATCTGGTGAGTCATTCACTGTATCCTCTATAATTTTAGCTATAGCGAAAATGTTTTTGCAAGAAGGTGTTAAAAAGCCTACACTTGAGGGAAGAAGTATCACTGTTTCAATTAGTGCATTTGAACATGCCAGGACCCTTCTTGAAAGTCTGTACATCAGGGACTCGTTTACGTTTAACGACTCTCATGTCACATGGAGTCCAAGAAAATAATTATATCATTGTGATTTATCGATGCAATATACTAGACTCAGCTTTAAAGTTCAGTTATTGTTTTATCTGTAAGAATTTGTCAAATAACCTCCCTACTAGTTAGAGGTCAACTTGCATCCTATTGGGTGTAGGATTTTATTGTTCTTGTTCTACGACTTTAACAATTGTCAACCTTCTATTTCGTCGTTTGTACTTCAATATGATATATAACAAATCACCTTATTTCCTTTTCCATATATTATATAAAATATTGAATTCAAATTCTTATATTTGTATAAAATTCAATAAACATTGAATTTCAAGTTAAAATATGGGACGAAAGAGACAGTGTGAGGTTATGCAGCCCAGGTTTAATCATATGTTTGGAGGTACTTACTGTGAAGGTGGACTGTCACAGTCTGCAGCTGGCATTGCATCACCTCCTCGCCCTGTAGGGCCTACAGTTGCAAATGAGGCATCACCCACTACTCGTCATGCTATACCATCCCCTACTTATACATCATCCACTACCCCTTTATCGGATGGAGGAGAGGACCACCAGCCTGGAGCTGAGAGACTTGATGGAAGAAAGTACATAACAATTGCAATAATCTATAAGTGAAGTCACATTAAACACTTTATGTTTTTAATTAGGTTATAGGTTGATTCCGTCTAGATTGTGTTCCAGAAATATGACATCTATATTTAAGGAGAGAACTGATCCTAAGGGTTATGTGTAGAAGAATATCTCTCAGGCCATAAAGGGATTTACTTTCAGGAGTTTAGAGTATAATAATTTTTTTATATTGATTTGTATAAATTAATTAGATAAATATTATTACATTATAGTAACTCACCATTGATCTTTTTCTTCAGAAAGAATTTTTTTAGGATTCTAGTTTTAACATGATCATACATAAAGTTTGGGAGAGGCGAACTCATACATGTTATCATGACTTTATTGGTCCGATACATAAGGTTGGTTTATGACTGCCTTATATTTCGGAGCAAATATGGAGTTGTTGGTAGGAGTATTGGACAAGCCCTGAGGCAATGTCTATCTCAGGGCAGAACTCCACCAACAAATATGGACGCCCAGGGAGAGAGAGTCTTCCCATATATACGAGAGGATCAATTACCCACCACAATCATGCATAAAAACTTGTAAGTATCTAAACTTGACATTTATATTGTAAATGTTTTACTTTGTTGTATTTCAATTTAAATTAATGAGTGAATGTTGAAATGAAAATATGTGTATATTATGGATAATGATAATGGTATAAATGTCTAGTATCATATATGGCTGTGTTGAGTTATTTTATTTGTTCAATAAGGGGAAATATTATAAAAATAGAGGAAACACTATTGAATTTTTTATAAAATCTAGTTGACATCTAACATTTTAGGTTAACTATGCAGGAAAAGTCTATGGGCATGAGGACTACACTTACTCGGGTGTTTTTTTACACTCACGCGAAGAAGCATGATAGTGTGACATTCGTCAACAACAGATGTAGAGAATTGAATGTATGTGAAATTAATGCTTAATATTATTTCTTAATAATTATCACTTACTAATATAAACATTGTTTCCTAATAGGACCAAATATAAGAAACCATTCAGCGATAGTCTTAGCAGGAAATACCTGTTGATGAGACTCAGACGTATCTTGAAGTTGTGGGTAGTAGGGACCGTTATGGAAGAATCTTCGAGCTAGGTTCGTTTGTGAACACATGTTATTCACAATCCTCCACGTCCAGTACAGCAGCATCTAGTAGACAGTGGCAAACTGTTCACATTAATCGGCTTCAGACAATAGTGGACACATTGATAGACACCATAGCTCAACTGAGACAAGAGATGGATGAGATGAAGGCCGAGGGTAGCACCTCAACGCATCGGCGGTCACCAAGATATTAGGATTATTGTAGTCATTTACTTTGAATTACAAAGATTTAATATGTACACTGTAATGTTTTTATTATCAATTAAGATAAGTTTAACTTATATCATCAACCAACTTTCTGTTTAAACGAATTAAATATATAAACATTACACTGACAAAAAATGCATATATACCGTCGGTAACAATAATTATCGATGGAATCAATCAACAGTCAACGACGTCAGTAATGTGATCATAGGTAAATTTAACGATGAACATTTTATTTGTCCTTCTGTTGGTATAAGATACCGATGGTAAAATTGTTAGGCAAAGAAAATTTATAAATGTTGAAATTATGCACTTATCATAAGATCATTAAATAAAATTTAATGTCAGGTTCTTTTTAATAAAATTTCTTACTTTTATTTACCGACGGAATATAAAAGACCGTCACAAAATGACACTATATTTACCGACGGTAAATTTTTGTCCCATCGGTAAACTGTATGATATTTACCAATTGTTCTTCTTCTTCCGTTGGTAATATTGAAACCTTTTGCAATTATCTAAACTACGGTTTATCTGTTGAGCCCCGTTTCTAAAGCCCAACAATCATTCTGAAGTCACAAAATGGGAGCATAACACCCTATAGGGTTATTTCAATTAACCCTCATTAGCCATCATTAGTTCGTCTTCATTCTCATAACATCCCAAAATTTTCCTCTCAATTTGTTCAATGGCGTGCCCATACATCCAGTCACTATACTTAAACTCATTTCTCTTATTTGTGAACAGAATTTGGAAATCTTCAAACAAGAATTTTAATTTGGCTTCTTAAAAGAAATCATAGCTCTAAGCCCCTATTTTGTTTTGAAGCAAGAATCACCTCAATCGGAGCTCTATAGCTCAAGATATGCTCAAAATTCCAAAGCATGTTTATAACTCAATCATGCTCTCTAAATTGACCTCTCACTTTATTACAATCAAGCTTTTCAAATCAATTCCAAAAGCTCCCAATTTTCATGGAGAGATAAATTCATGACTTAGAAATCTATCGCTTCAAGAATCAATCAATTTGGAGGTCGGACGAAGGAGTTATGGTCAAGAGACTCCAATATGTTTATGTCCTTATTTCAACTGAACATGTTTCGGAGCGATTGTCATAACTTTCACCAAAAATGTCTGATTAATTTTGTTCTTAGACTATTTGAAAGTAAACTTCTATATCTACAACTTTTGTTAAGACCACGAAGTCAGATTCTTCCCCTAAAATGATCAAAAATTAGGATTTCATGAAGCTGTCCCGTGAGTGTCCGTTTAACGGACATGCATGTCCGTTTAACGAACACTGTCGGGCCAAAATGCACTTTCTCACCCGAGAAAGTCCGTTAAATAGACATGGGCGATGCTTGGGGTCCATTTTGACCCGTAAATGTCCATTAAACAGACCTAAAGTCCATTAAACAGACATGGGGTTCCCAAAACCCCCCAAACCCTCTCCCATGCTTCCTACACAATCTAACATCATATTCACTCATAATCTTCCCAATTTCAACTCTTCTAGTGTCAAATCACTTCATAACAATTCAAACACCAAAATTTTCTCATAAACTCACAAATCTCAATTCATGTGATTCATCAAAACCACCATTTCCTATCATTTACCATAGTTGTCATCATACACAATTCATATACAACATCATAACTTGTAACAATCACATCTTTCGATTTCGATGTCCAAAAATCGCATACTTTATAGCGTCGGAAAGCTATAAAGACGAACTACAATTTTTGTGAAGATCACTTTGTCCAATTCAGCCTATTTTAATCCAGTTTTTCCCACTGAAGTTGGTTCACAATTGCTATACCTTTGAACTTGCAAAATGCAATATCTATTCATATCAATTCCACCACTAACTACTTTTCATTAACTCTTGAATCTCACTTCAAATGATTCATCCCATAAAACCTTTCTAACATGTTATTCTAAGACAACCTACAATTCGCAATCTCAACGAAGAAGCATATACATACACACAATCCACTTTCACTACCAACATACTCATTTGTAAAAATGACAAAATCATACACAAAATGAAATCCTCAAATTCACAATCTCATTACTAAGCAAAGTAAATATAAGAACAAGCTTTATTACATAACAATTTACACATCACAAACTTTAAAACAAATACAAATAGATGCTCAAAGTTTGGCATGCTTCAAAAGCTATACAAAAGTGTTCGAACTAGCTTAATACAAAAGCTAACTATCTCGAAGTTGTCCAATTGCCTTGCAAGGATCGCTAATCTTCCCGTTC
>JANPWT010762311.1:0-10573 GCA_024678245.1 Erythroxylum densum | reverse complement strand
AAGAATAATATGGATAATCTGAATTAAAAGCGTACTGATAGTGAGCCATGCCGCTAAAAGATCGAAAAATCAGAAAGAGCTGTGAAACTGGAACAAACAGAAGACAAGGTAACCAATAGCAACGAAACCAAAATCACAAACTAAACAAAAACATCACTAACAAAAACCGTTAAGAAATTCCCCGACAACGGCGCCAAAATTTGGTGATGCTGTCTCCTGCAACCAAATATAAAAGAAATCACTTCAGTTAAAACCATTTAATGTAGTAGTGGTAAGCAGATATCGTTCCCACGATAAATCTTTAACGGTAAAGGTTAGCTAGTTTAAATGACGAAAATAAAAAGGGGGTTTTGTCACAGCAATAATAAAAATAAATAAGAAAATCACAAATCAAAAGCAATAATTAAATACCAATTCTGGAAAATCTACAGATTAAAAATTCTGTCCTTAGGCGTGCCCACGCCTAATCTTTGAATTTCGGCCAGATTGGGGGTTTTCGAAAATCTTTCTTTCTTTTGTGTCTTTTTGGTCCTTTTTCGTCCTTATAGCGTTGAAAACCATCTGTAAACAATTGTAGAACAATTCCATTTAATTCGGATAATAATTTCAACACATTGACAACAATTACGCCCAAAATATATGTAATTAAAATGACTTAACAAGTCTAATTTTAATTAATTAAGCTTTTGTTTAGTTTGGCTTATTGTAACACTCCATTCTCATTTGACACACGTACATGCACCTTACGGTCACACGTGCACATGCCCAACAGAAGTGGCATGTTAACTATCTCACCTTAACTTTATCGCATAGCATCATAAGCAAAATCATAAATAACACATGATCTAAAATCTAAAAGTTTCCTCATTTCATTTCATAAAACATAATTTACAATGTAGCATTAGATCCACCATTCATATTTATATATTATCAAGCTATCGACGCTCACAGTTCAGTCTACAAACTATGCTACATACATGAGGAATTAACTAAAAACTAAAAACTAATCATTCAATCCCAGCTGATTGAACTTTGAGCTATAACTTGTATTCAAAAGTGGTACAAAATTTCTTCTATACAATCTTAGCAGCTAAGTCGTCGCTTTCTCGAACCTGAAATTATCAACATTGCAATTAACACAACAATTCACATTATCATAAAACTTCACATCAACTTGATTATCATCAAGTAATATCACGAAACACTTTATTCACAGATGTCACATTTCAAACACAAATCTATACAATTCATCATTTCGATTTTGCATAACACAATCATCGAGAAATTATCACGTATTCATACAAGAAAAGTGCTCAAAACAATACAATCATTCAATTTATTCATATCATATGTGAATGCAGTGTTTATGAGACTCAAATTCATTTATTACGTTGTTGTCACCGAGTGCCTTTTTCATTATCTCGTATCCAATCGGGCTTTTTCATACTGTTCCTTGTTCGTTGGGAATACAGAGCTCGTTGTACACATTGAGTCTTAAGCTCTTCCTATGAATGCCTGAGCTTTAAGCTCTTTTTTTACTGGCGACATCAGTCACAACTGTCTTTATATTTCATGTATTGGAATGAAATGCATTCCATAAATTCAATCATTATACTTATTCAGTTACATTCACATTCTTTCTCATTCACATTTGTCATCGGACTTTTAGTCCAGCATTCAACATTTAAGTGAGAAACAATTAGTCAATCACATTCACATTTAAGTATCACTTCTAATGTTTTATTCATACATCAAACGCCTTGGACTTTTCATATATGGAATTCAGTACACATACATCACAAATAAATTCAATTTAATATCAAACATAACAAATCAAAGTGAGACCATCTTAGGTTACTCACCATTGCTCCCTTTAGCTTATTGTCTTGAGGTTCCGGCAACGTCTGGAAGTTGTCGCTCAACGTGCTCTTCTATATACAATCACATACATTTTCACATTACTATATTGCTCATTTAACTGAATAAACACATTTAGAAATGTATCATGTATGATGCATGTTCAATGACAAATTCTCGGGTATATTTCTTTAATAAATTGATGCAAATATCAGTTTTACTCGAAAATTTTCAGAATTCAAACACTCATTAACCATTTCAGCTTTTTTTTTCTTAAAATAGACTTTCAGGTCTACTTTGCATGATCATTATGATAAGGTAAATGTAGTATTTACATAATACTTTCTTCTAGGAAATTGTTCCTTAATGTCTTAAGTTTCTAATGACACCAAGATCATACAATTTAGTTCATTATTCTATGAGTTATGCTCAAAATACTACAAATTGAATACATTTGAAAGTTTGGTTAGTGCATGATCATTCACTCAAAATTGTACAACTTATATCTCTCAATTCTAATATCCAAACATTACAAAATTTATACCAATTGAAAGCTAAGAGAATAAGCTACATCTTTTGTGAAAACAACTTTGTCTGATTCGGCCTACATCAATATAGTTTATTTGATTACAACAGGATATGATTTCTGTCACGGGTAGTGCTATAGCCTAAGCCAATACTCAATTTCAAGCTAAATTTTAAGACCCTTAAGAACATAATTCAATTTCAATTTCTTTAAAAATTGTTGTCAAATGTCTCTAGTTCAATTTAAATTAAGAATCATCTTATAGGAAATCTACATATCAAAATATAGCCAAAAATACTGAAGCATGTTTAGTAAAAACATTCCAGTTATCAAATTCAAGCACACCTCAACATTTTCATCCTAAATTCATCAATCAATCTCCTCCAAATTAATTTAGATGGATATAAATTTTGGTACAGATAAAGAACAATGTGTTATAAGTTGGTTGGTTCAAATCTCATGTCATTTGGGAATCGGGAGAAGAAGTTATTTTTGTAAGCCTTCGGTGCAACTCCTTTTCTTCTTCCTCTCTTCTACTTAATCCATTATTTATGTACACCATTTCTATCTTATACCCTCTGCATTTCTACTCCCATTCCAATTTAGCTTACTCTAAACCAACTCAAAATTCAAGATTGAGCATGAACACCAAAAACAAAACTCATACAACTATTCATCATTTTCTGCTGTTTTGTTTTGTCATTTTCTGCACTTTTCATAATTAAGTTCAATCCAACAAAAAAAGGAACCTATTTACCTTTTCTGCAATTTTCGAATTCACAAATTCTCACTAAGTTTAGATTTTCACAATTCTAGATACACTTTCTACACAATTCCTATTTCATAAATTTTCATTTAACCCATTCATTACTATCATTACCGAATTGCTTCTTCCTACACAACTCATGCATGTATTCATTTCCAACCATGAAAACATCATCAAAATCATTTACAGTACCCATAAACTTAAAACATCACTTCCTTGTTTCAATAAAAGCTCTAACAATAACTTTCGATGGAAGTAGAAATAAAATCTCCAGCAGTGAGATTTTGGTGGAAGCAAAATAAAGAGAACAAAGCAGTATCTAAACTGCCAAATACACAACCATAAACAAGTAATTGATTCGGTGATGAATGAGCAAGAAGAGAAGTTTGGTGATGAGTAATTTCGATGAATAGCCGAAAGCTACAGAATTTTTTTCCAGCAACACACGTGACCACGTGTATCCATAAGTCATTGACACAAATCACTAATGCATGTGGACCATTAGTCAAGCATATAAGGTTGCCACATGCCACAATTCTATTTGTCCATTATTTATATCTTTTTCTTAGTTCAAATATCACAAATTTTCAAAAATTTCATAAAATTCACTAAAAATTCCAAAATAATAATTTTTATCACCAAATAAATTTTCAACACAAATAATCCACTATTCGCATTTTAATCGCATTTATAAATCATTTATACCCAAAAAATCAATGAATATATGTACAATTATTTTAATGTGTCAAAAATAATTATTCACGTGTATGTGTATACTCAATTATGCATGATCGTGAAATGCATTTCTAATTTCTCAATATACTCTCATATAGTCTTTTCTGGGATCCTAGCCCCTAACATGAGATAATGAGATATTACACTTATACCAGTAGAATTTTTGTCAGTAGAGCTTTTTTCTGTAGATCTTTTCTGAGAATAACTTTTCTAAGAAGTCAGCTAACTGTTATTAAAAAAAGCTTTTTTGAAAGAGTTTCATACAGTAGAATGTTTGACAACATAAAAATAAAAAGTAATTTTAATTTTAACTATATTTTATTTTGTAATAAAAATTATTTATGAATATAAATATTATTTAAAATATATTAAACAATATGCAAAGCACAATATATTAATTATGATATATTTTTAAACCATATGAAATATAAATGAAAATATATCTAATCAAATCTTTTATATAGATTATAACACAAGTAAAAATAATATTAAAAATAAATATTAAAACATATAAAAAGGCAAATAATATTATATAAATTCTAAAATAAATATTCAAGTTGAGTAAATAGTTAAATACATAGTAAATTATGCATTTTATTGTATTGTGAGAATTGTGGGTATTGTAAGAATTATATGTAAAAAATAAGTATAAAATGGACTAAAAAATAAACTCATTAATTGATCTGAAAAATATACTAGAAAAAAAATCATTAGAGAGGTTTTTTTTGGAAGCTTCAAATTTAAACTTCTTAAAAAGTTGTATTTTGACAGCCAAAAAAGTCATATCTATTAAAGAAGTGCTTTTTATTTTATAGCCAAACACTCAATTTTTTTTTAAAAAAAGGCTTTTGTGATAGAGAAAAGTGCTTATTGACCTCTCGAAAACTCATCCAAACAGTCACTAAAGTTCAAACCGAGCTTGGGTCTAAGAAAATGGTCCGAACTCTAACCAGACGGTTTGAACTCTTTCATTAAAATAATATTATTTTAATTTGCAAAGTTGATAAAAATGATTAAACAAAAATAATGCCTTATACCAATTTTGGACTGCCCATTTAAAAGTCAAAGTCAAACTAGGCTAAAGATGAATATGAGGTAACGTAACGCATTATCTTCCTTAATTTTAATAAGGAAGATAATGAGTTATAACTATGCAATATGTACTAAACGCCAAACTCTACGATTTAATATAATGGAATAACTTATAATACATACCTTGTCATATTACATTTTAAGTTTGTCTCCTTTTTTTCTTTTATAAATAAGGATATCACCTTCAAACCAAGTTGAACTTTGAGAAGTCTGACTTAATTCGATTATACCCAATTAGATATATTTTTAATTTTTAACCGACACAAAAATCAAGACGGACAATTTTTGTCATTCCTAATATCTATTGCTAAAGACAAAGTGTGGATCTCTTGAGACTGCCAAATAAATAAGTTAGGTACATTGTCCACTTGGCTTCCTAAGGCTCATGAATTGACCGCTCAAATCCTTTGGTACACTAACATGTGCTAACCCATCTTAACTATCCATCCACATAAATTGATGGTTGAGATAGGTTGGCACAAGGTTGGTACAGAGTTGATAGACCAGATGATCACATCCCATGAATTAGGCTAGAGATATCAATTTGAATCAGCTTCTTTATAGATTAAAATGATTGTTATTTTTAATAATATTAATTTTAAAAATAGTCTTTACTAGTTAAGGGTAAGACTGTATAATATTAAACCTCCTCAAAATTTCCATGTCATCGGGATTTACAATGATTGTTATATTTTTTTAATAATATTAATTGTTTACTATTTATGACATTAATAATTTTCAAACGTAATTTTTTAGTTTTAATAATAGTGTAAAAGTTAATATTGTTAGTTTCCATAAAAACTAATGATTAAAAAATTCAATCTGTTTGATCGGTTCAATTGTAAACTTTGAATCGTCTAACTTTTCAGTTTGATTTTTAAATTTTTATTTGATTTGTTTTAATGATTCTTGTTGTTAAAAATTAACCAATTTATTAAATATTTTAAATTATTTAATTTATTCAATATTTAGTGAATTTTATGGCTATTTAATAATATATATACCTTTTAAACCTTAAGCCGCTCGTCTTACTGGTTTAACTTTCAGTCTGAGTTTGATTTTTAAAATATTGATAAAAGCAAATGAATTAGTGTAGTAGATTAAGTTTATTGCTTGAAACCAATTTCTCATATAACGAGAAGAAGCACTATTTTTGCACGAAACAACTTAAACATATAACATTTTATTCATGACGTCTTAGCTAGTACATGAGATGTCATTAAACATTACAGACACGCTTAAACTACAGTACTGTTTAGAGTTGGTGACCAGAGTCGAACTGCCAACCCTAACCCTAGTACTACTTCAGATTGTACACGATTATTCAGATCGGGCTCTAACGAACCTTTAAAATCTGGTGCGAATTGAAAGAGGTTGTAATCCTCTTTAAAATACATAAAGAACGCACAGATGTTGCAATTATGGAGTCTATTGCTTACATTTGAAGTAGCAGAAACAAGCACGGCCACGCTTGTGAAGATGGCAATCTCCATGATATGCTTTCTCCCTTGTCTTGCATATGTTGTTGCAGTGGGAAGAGTGAACGCAGATCCCGGACCATGTCTTGCTTCTCCTCGCGCATAGCTTGGCAGATGCAGTTGATGCCTCTGAAGAACCATCACCACAAATAAGCAAAGTGCAAGAAACCAATTAAAAAAAAACCTAATTTTTCTAAAATTATGGTAAATTATATAAAGAGTTAAAATAAGAATCTAGTAATATTTAATTTTTTAAATAAGTTTTTTTGACTAATTTAGCAATTATCACAACCATTAAATATTAAAAAAAACAATATTTTTAATAAAATAAAATTTTCTTTTTTAATAATTAAATTATATGTAAATATTGAATTAAAAAATATCAAATTAGAATCCGATTATTACACCCTTGTATTTACATATATAATACTCAAAAACATATGCTAAAGTAGTAGTATTACACTAGAATGTATCAACTAGGGTTACATGGAAGAGCTGAGTTTGTACGTGGTGCAACCACTAACCTGTGCCTGCAAGGAGGATGAGAATGAAGAAGAGTGCAAGAAAGTGAGTAGCTCTAAAAACCTTAGCCATGGTGAGTCTTATCGTTCTTGCAAAATAATGGCGATGGGCTGAGGTATTTATAGTTGAAGTCACTTGATAAGATCAATATAAAAAAACATTGAAATAGTCAGTGTCGTCTGTGTCCTAGGTAATATTTTAAAATTTGGATTGAAAAATAAATTAGTAAAATAATTAAGTTATTTATGATTTAAATGTTGAATTGGTATTAGTTCTTTATAAAATGAGTATATAATAAAGATTGAAGAGTTGACCAATTTAATGAAAAGATTATGGTCACCAACTTAGCTATTAGTTTACACCGCTTGGAACGGGGCTTGCCTAGAATTGTGCAATAAGACCAACTCCTAAATCTGACTTTTCAAAGTCAATTTAAGGATTAGATCAAACAATCAGGTGTTAGTCTAAGCGAAACTTAATTTAATTTGATTATTATTATTTTTAATGATAGAGGTTAGCCTAACACGAAACTTAATTTAATTTGATTATTATTATTTTCAATGAGTAAAAAACGGAACTAGTTTGTCTTAAAAGTTTGAATCGTCTTATTTTTCGGTTTAGTTTTTAAATTTTCGGTTCGATTTATTTTAATAAATCTTGTTATTAAAAATTGATCAGCATATTAATTAATCAGACAGTTTTCGTAAACTAACATATTTTTATAAATTAAAATAAATCAATTAATTTTTTTTAACAATCTCGTTTTTTAATTAAACTTTAAATTATTTTATAAGTAAAAATAATCTCTTTCAATTATATTTTAAATTATATAATTTTACTCAATCTTTAATCAGTTTTATGAAGGTCTAATACTGATTGAACTTTTTGAATCATAAACTTTTTGTTTTGTCGATTTAGCTTTCGATCTGCTTTTAAAACAATATTTTTTTATTTTTAGGTTTTTTTGAATTTTTAGTTGGGTTTTTGAGAATAAATATGGTCCTAAACTCAGTTAACTCCCACGGTTTAGGTTGGGGTCAGAATCTAAACCCTAGCAATAATGTAAGATATTAAGGATTAATAGCCCATTCAAACAAGCCGAACTTCGCTCAGTTGGTGAAATGGAGGACTGTAGTGGGTTTGCCTATCAGATGATCCTTATGTCGTTGATTCGAATCCGGCAGGATGAATAAAAGATGTTTGTATTTCAGACACCTTCTGGTCTATTTATTTAATTTCAAAATCAATTTTCTAGTTTTTTTATTTTATTTTTAGACTTATTTATTTTCTTAAATTGAACATTACCCTTAATCCATAACAGCACAATTGGCTAAAAATTGATTATTTCATTTAATTTCTTTATATAATTGTATCATAATAAAAATTATTATTTCAAGTTTTTCAATTTAATTTAATTTAAGTCATTAATTCACAACATCACATTGTATTTAATTATTTAATTATAATTTTATTTTCATAATTTCATCATCGTAAAATTATGATTTTCCTTCCTCTTAAACCTTTTTGTAATTTGATATCGTTTATAATAAAATTAAATTACTTGGAAACATTATTTTAGAATATCTTATAATGCATCTTTTGGTGTTCTATTATATTTTGGTATCACTCAATCAAAACTTCAGTTTCTACTCTTTAGATATTATTTTCAAGGGAAGATAAATGCATTTGATTGTATCTTTCAAGTTTCAATCTCATTTAAGAGATATTCTAATTTTCCCCCCAAAAGAATAATGTAGATAAGGCCAGTATAGCCGTTGACGAAACTGGATTTTGGTGTAGTTCCAATTCAATGGTTAAACTACATGCCAATGCAGGTTTGATAAGTTTAAAACTCAAAAGATTTGGAACACTGAAGAAGTGAGTTGTAAAATTTTTGAAATTGTTGGAAGGTTTAAAGTTTTGACGATTTCTTGACATGTATCAGTCAGTACTCCGTTATCTAATTTTTTTTCCAAAATTATGACCAAAACAGAGCTTTAGAATTGGTATAGATTCATGATTTTAATAAAGTGAATACCAACTCAATTATATATCCAACTAAATCTATTGCATCTTTTGATGTCTCTCCATATTTGGTTTATGGCTTTTAAGTTGTAGATAAAAGTATAAAAGATGTTGTATTCAAACATGGTCACCCATGAGTGTACAAAAAGGCTTCAGGAGTAATTGTTTGTTTGCTTTAGGTCTGAATTTGAGATTCAAGAATATGCCTCATAGAAGCAATTTAAGAATCAAAGCATATGTTTTTGTATCAGAGAATTTAGGGCAATCCCGCCATGTTCATGCCTCATTAAGATCATAAATAATTAAATATTAAGAAAGTAAAGAAGGTCAGAAGAATGTTCTTTATGTTTTCAATTAGAAATATATAGGTATTTATACAAGAATATGCTGGCTAAAATAGGAAAGTAATTCCTATGATTATGCTAAAATCTCTATAACTTTGTTATTTACATTAACTGTATAATCCCCATGGATCTGTTACAATTTCTAACAGCTATTTACAAATGTTATAATCTGTCACACTCCCCCTCAAGCTGGAGCACAGATACTGATCATGCCCAATTTGTTACAAATGTAATTAACCTGATTCTCAATTAATGCTTCGGTAAACACATTAGCTAACTGGCTCCTTATTCTGACATGTGGAGTTGAGATTGATCCATCTTCTAACTTTTTCCGAGTAAAATGACATTCAACTTCTATATGCTTGGTTATCTCATAAAGCACAAGATTGTTTTCTGTATAAATGGTTGCTTCGTACACCATAAGTTCATTGGTTTAGATTGAACAAACTCAATCTCACCAAATAAATGACGTAGCCATATAAGTTCACAAGTAATTTGCACAATAGCTCTGTATTCGGATTCTTCACTTGATTAAGATACAATGCTCTGTTTCTTACTCTTCCAAGAAACAAGATTGCTTCCAACAAAAACATAATAACTAGTGGTAGAATGTCAGTCTGAAAGATCTCTTACATAGTTAGCATATGTGAAACATTCTATAGTGTGGTGACCATGATTTTAATATAAGATGCCACATCCTGGAACACCTTTTAGATATCTCAAAATATGAATAGCAGCATCCCAACGTGAGGTCCTAGGAGATGACATTAACTGACTTACAACACTTACTAGAAAGGCAATATAAGACGAGTGATAGTAAGATAGTTCAATTTCCTACAATATTCCTATACTTTTCAAGATTCTCCGACAAATCTCCATCTTCATCTTTTAACAATCAAATTGATAATAAAAGTTTACTTTGACATTTAACCTATAATATAAGTATTTAGATTGTTGGAAAATCGGGTTAGGATCCGATCCGAACCACAACAAAATAATCATGAAACTTTTTTGTGACTTTTGATTTTCAAAAATCAAGATCTATTTAATTTTATAAAATGATTAACACAAATCATAATAAACCAAAATTTAATTCGTACCTTATTCCGAAACTTAATTTTTTTCTTGTTGTATCCCTCGAACCATTTCTAAAACTGATCGCCCTATAAATGTGAAATTGAATGCATGTGATTATCTGAATGTGTTAATATATATGATATGATGTGAA
>JANPWT010761996.1:0-10575 GCA_024678245.1 Erythroxylum densum | reverse complement strand
CACTTCTTTACCTCTCACCAATACTCACGGCTATAACTCTAATACATATCTTACAAGACTTAAATTTGGTCTTGGTTGCAACTAAAGAAGAGGCAAGCAAGTAGCAAGAAGAATTTCTACTATGAGAGGAGAAGAGACAATCGAAGGAGAACATCCATGATGGAAGAAGCAAAGCCACGGATGAGAGATCACTTTAGGCTTCCAAAACAATTTGTGTTATTCTTTCAAGGGAGCAAAGTCGTGGATGAGAGTAGAGAATAAGACAAAGTCATTAAATACAAGAAGACACTTGGCTTTTTAATGGAGAAAGGATAAAAAATCAATTAAGACAAAGATCAATTATGAATAAACCCTTTCTCCAATCCAATGGCTCCAATTAATCAAATCAATGGCTCTAATTAATCCCAAAATCATCTATGCTATACTCCCCATGCCATTAGGCAGTACTTCTCGGTACCGAAAATTCACTCAGTCAGCCAATTGGAAAATTTTTCGGTCCGGGCAAATAACCTGAAAAATTTCAGAAAAATTCCCACAAATTCCTAAAAATACAAAGCACTCAATGACGCACTCAGAATAATTTTTTAAACACAAAAACCACGTTAATCACAGTAAAACTCCATTAGGCAGAAAAACCGGGAATGTCATGTATGCATGTACAGTTATTTCATGTGCATTCACTGTGTACCAATACTAGTATGCATGGACAGTCCTAATGAAGCCCATTCACTCTCATCCTATGCCAAATTACTATTCTACCCTTCCCGTTGAGGTGGGATGTTACATATTATGTAGATCAATTTTCATAAAATCAACATATTGAAATTCTTCATAACTTGTGAGATAAAAATTTGGAAAGTTTATTTTTTGTAAAAATGCATGAATTTAATTAAATTGAATCGTTGTTGATTAGCATTGAAATTACCTGGATGTATTGAGTATAAACGAGGGCGTATGAGTTAGAAATTGGTATATTTGAATTATAATGGGATTTATTATAAATTTTTGCAATGTAAATATAGGCTCAATTAGGCATGGACATGTAGTTTGAAAGCCTAAACGGAGATTTGGTTACTGGTGGTTATGGAAGTGTCTTTTCATTACAAGAATGGCTCTTTTTTTAGAAGGGGAGTGTCTGTTTTACAAGAAAATTTTGGCCGAATTTTCAATAGACTCCTCGTAAAATATGACATCATCGTTGGTAAATAGAAAATAGAGCTCCTTAACATTAAGTCATGGTTTTATTATCGAGGTGTCTAAAATTGGTTTAGGTTTTAAATCCTAATAATCATTCCTACTTTTTTTTTTCTATAGATCAATCAAGAGTAGAACGCTATACTTCGAGACACTAGGTTCGACGCAAAGGAGTGCATTCTACCTATGAGTTAAAATTCATGGTTATGAACATGCATTACAATTTCATATTCATCATAGAAATCACCATCGTTATCATATAGATGCATGAATTGATATATGTATACATATTTTGTTGTGTTATGTTGTGCAATGTTGTGTTTGTCTTAATATGTGATGATGTGGAGGATTGTTGTGGTATGAGTTCCCTAGTGGGTGTCACTAGGCTATCCGCACAGTGAGTCATTTAGTTGGGGGTATAGATTTGGGTTACTATGAGATCCATTGATTGAGATATTACGCAGTTGGGAAGGTTTGGTTGAGCTTGCTCTCAGATTCCAATTGATATATGGTACATGAGAGATAGTGTGATTGTGGAGGTTCAGTTGAGCTTGCTCTCAGATAAAAATCTTGTCGTAGTGAGGCTATGGCTGTTTGGTTGAGTGTGACTCTTAAACGAAAATCCACTACGTTGAACCAAGTGACCCATGTGGAACAAAAGAGCCCCTATGGTTATGATATGTGGGTAATGGGTATGTTATAGGGTTAGTCATCAGTCCTCCACTATTATTTGTGATGATTATGTGACATGATATTGATATGGGAAATGCATGCATGTTTAAAAACAAAATCATTATGTTATGAAATTGCATTTATGAATGTAATACATACATACATATATACACACACACATATATAAATATATATATATACATATACATACATATATATGTATGTACATATACATACATATATATATGTATATGTATATATACATACATACATACATATATACATATATGTATATATACATATATACATATACATACATATATATATATACATGTATATGTATATATATATACATACATATATATATATACATATATGTATATATGTATGTATGTATATATATATATTGAAATCCTTAGGACTGCATAACATAACCATAGTATTAATTCACTCAACAAGGTTTGACTCCCCTCAACTATTTTTGAGGATCTTCCTTTCAGATCTCTTTTCACAGGGTACTTCATCAATCTTCTTCCTCTTAGGTGATTTGATATATGTTTGTTGGTGACCTTTGACTCTAGAGCTGCAATAGTTCTGTATATATTAGATTTCCCTTATATTAACTATTTGTTATAGCATAATGAGTATTGTATATTGTTAGAACTGTTTGATTACTATTAGCATGAGTTTGATCATTTTGAAATCCCATCTTTATTATAGATATAAGGATTAGATGGTATTTTAAGCTTGTTAAGAGCCCAGTAAACCTTAAGTTTTCTTTTCCTTTAGCGTCGATTGTGATCCAAGGTTGGGTTGTGACACCAAATCTTGAAGTCATAAAAGATTTTAAATAAGAAAATTGAAATGTCTCATGAAAAAGTTATAGTAGACGAAAATAAAGACAAAAATTTTGAGAGAAGAAAATTTAAAAGTCTGATGTTAAACTTATGAAAGTTGAAAATAGCTAATGTATCTTTATCTCACAACTCGTATGATGTTTTTAGTTAATTCTTGTTTAGATTAATAGTTTATAATGGTCTAATGGCATCCAAGAACTTAAGAATTTACCAAAGCAATTTTACAAATACTAACTAGTGCTAAATGAAACTAATTTTCATTATAATACAATTGATGATTGTTTGATCTAGTTAAAGTTAATTATAATATTATAAGAAAATATGCAAGAAAACAAGAGATGAGGTGCTACAAAATATTCACTTTGATTCATTATTTATTTATTCCATGATTAATTAAAGAATACTATTTTTGAGAAGTTCTTGATTGATTATTTATTTATTCCATGATTCTTAGTGTTTAATGCTTATGTTGTAACTAAGATATTCATTTTGATTCATATTTTGATTTAGGAAGCAAAATAATGCAAATGAAGCAAAATTAGCTTAATTTCATTGTTTTGAATAGTTCAGCCATTGTTTGGTAGTACAACTTTTTTCTTTTTCTTCCAAAATCTGATTGAGGAGATCGAAGATATTACGGAAAGCCTAAAAAGAGAGCTACAATTTTCATGCTTTGATTTTCCATAATCAGAAATTATCAAGGTTGAATTCTCACTTAAACTACTACTATTACAAATTTCTATATTAAGTAATTGTGTTTTATTTAGTAATCATATTTTATTTATTTACTTCCTTACTTTATTAATTTTTTATAAGATTATTTTTGGAATTTTATTTTTCTTAATTTATTAGAAAATCATAGGTAATTTAAAACTTTTTTTCTTTTTAAGGGATAACAAACAACAAAAATTTCACTTTTTCCTTCTCTAGTGGACATTTGAATTTAAGAACTATATAAGACTAGATCCATTACTTTTAGTTCAAGGGGATGTTGAACCTTAAAACCACGCTTTTACATTAGTCGATTACAATAATGTTATTCATTACTCTTCTACAAAATTCATTATTTTATTCTATGACTAGTGTTTATGATTTTTGTTTCTTTAGTTTATTTTAGGCCTACTATCTTATTCAAATGCAAATTTATTTCTAGAATTAGGTTTTTAATTTTTAATTATTATTGTTCATGATTCAAAAGTGATAAACTCATGGTCGTGCATCATGGGGAGTAACATAGCCATAAGTTATGTAATTCATAATTGTGTAATTGTTGTTTACATTAACTTTTTTTCTAATTCTTAATGTCATTGTTGCATTAAATCTAGAGAGTTTGTGCCAAGTTTTCTAACTGTTAAATATAATTAAAAAGCCTATTTGTTTTAGACATAATTTAGGGAAATTTTGGATTAATATAGATTTTTAAACTTAGATAAATTTTATTGGACAAAATATTCATAGGATTATAAAAACCCAAGGAGTTAAAAGCTGGATTAGCTATACATAACTTTACTAATGAATACAACTCGAAAACTTATACTTAAGCCTTAAAGCTTTGCATATGAAAGGTAAAAGCCAAAAAATCCTATCTTTCAATTATCCCACTAGCAAAAATTAAAATCGTTAGAAGAAATATGTTTACATAGTTCATTGAGAAAGCCTTATCTTATATTAAGCTCAATCAAATGCCTATGTTTTTATAACAATTAAGATGTAGTTTCTGTACCAAAAGTTGATCCCTTATAGTCAATAAAAAAAATTCAATATTAGCTCTTTATTCTTAGATTGGTGATAGAAATTCATGTGTTTCTTTCTTTCTAGGGAGAATAAATTGTGTTCCTAGGTGGTGTTTCCTAGGCATATCTTATAGACTATATGATCTACATTTCCAAAATAAGAAGGATGATAGAACTAGAACACTACC
This sequence comes from Erythroxylum densum, assembly GCA_024678245.1. Lineage (NCBI taxonomy): Eukaryota > Viridiplantae > Streptophyta > Magnoliopsida > Malpighiales > Erythroxylaceae > Erythroxylum > Erythroxylum densum. Next base: position 5,931 of record JANPWT010761996.1, on the reverse strand, counting down.
TCTGACAAGGTGAAAGAGGGGAGGGGAAGTTACCAATTTGCAGCAATGCATTCAAGATGAAGCTAGTATAAAAGCATTGAAAAAAGAGATAGTAAATGGTTTCTTCCTCTAGTATGCATAGAGGGGAAGTGCCTAATATTGTTAAAAATCTTCTTATTCTATAAGCAATATGAAGTTTCTTTCTAATATTGAGCTATAGAGTGGTAAAACCTCTAGGACTAGACCAAATCACCATTTTTAAAGGGATAAAAGGAAGTTGAGATCTAAGGATATCCCTACAAGTTTTGGAAGAGAATAGGCCGTTAGGAGAGCCTTTTTACCTAATAGAGTACCTAATATTTGGATTTAAAGAAATATTAGAAAGAAAATCAATGATAGTTGATTTAGGTATATGATTAAACACTTCAGTTATATTACTAAACACTTCCTTTACAGTGGCTATTTAGGATTTGGGTGATGTAGAGAATAAAGTTCCCTAATTTCCCTTAGAGGTTTAAAAATTAGTCTAAAAGACATACCAGAAGATAGTGTGAGCTCCATCACCAATCCTATTGTTGCATCCATTTCTATTGCTTGTAATTGTCTGCATATATTGATTTGGTTACAAATTCGTATAAGTTGATCTAAATGAGAGATAAACTAAATGAAAATGGCATGAATATTGCATGCATGTTGATTGGATTAATTTGTGAATTTTGCATGAAAAATTAAAGTTCATATCACTATGCATGAAAAGAAAAAATTTTAAAAATAGGATGTCACCACCTACATGGTAGTGACTAAACCACCGTACCTTATGGATAGTGGTGACTCTTTAGTCACCACCATGGTGGTCACCATCTTATGGCTAGTGGTGACATTCTGATGAGTCACCTATCACCACCGTGCTTAGGTGGTGATCTTTAGTCACCACTATGCAAGTTTATGCACAGGGTCACCAGCCCTCATAGGGATGACAAACATAGTCACCCTTGTGTAAATTCTCATTCAATCTATTTGTTTTATTACATGGCAATGGTAGACTGAGGGCACCAAACCCTAGACCTGGGAGCATACTACAAATAGAAGGAGAGAGTGGTGCCGAAGGGGACATCTTTTTATTCACTCTTCACTCTTTATACATAGAGGCATTCGGGGGGCATAGGGAGATAGAGAGAGAAGTGTGGAGGTAGAGAAAAACAAAGCTTTGATTGACGGAAGAAAGGAGAGAAAGTGTTGGCCCCCGAATTTTTTTTTTATTAAGCATGATTTAAATAATTTTTGAGGTTTTGATAGATTAATCATTTTGGAATTATTAAATCAAGTCAAAGTTAGAAGGATTTATTGCATGGGTTAATGGAATTAAAGTGTTAAGGTTATAAGAATGTTCAAGGATATTTTTGACAAGACACTCAAGCATAAAAGACATAAGGCTTATATGGAAGGGAAAATTAGACTTTGAACACTCATTAAGGGTAGAAATGGAAGAAGAAATGTTGTCTTGTTCTTTTAAGAAGGGAAAAACGTGATCTGAGGGAGAGAAAGAAGAGAAATACGAAAATAAAGAGAGGAGAAGAGAGTTTCGGTGGAGAAGAGAGAAAAGAAGAGAAAATAAGCTAGGTTTCAATTTTTCTAGCCTTCAAGAGAGATTTTAAGGTGGCTCAAGAAGAGAAAAAGGTAGAGGAAGAGAAGATCTTTCATTAGAGCTAAGAAACTCTTCATTTGGTGAAGAATCAAGGGAAGATCATTTTGAATCTTTGAATTTTTGGAAGGGTTTTAATTCATGGAGTTTAGAAAATGCACGAGTTTAAGTATTCTATAATCAATTTTAGTGATTTTGCATTGTGGGATTTTCAATTGGATTCCTATTGAATGGGGTTTTGCCATTGATGAAGGAAATCATAAAAGGTAAGAGGAGCAAGAGGAGATGCATTTTGAGCAAGTCTTTAAGTAAAGAATTCAAGGTGGGTATCTGTTTATAATAGAGTAAATAAGCCCCTAATGTTTTCTTTGAACTAAGGAAGTTTAATAATTTCAATTGCATCATAAATATTGCATTTATTGCTTCTTGAATGAATTGATAAATTGCTATATGATTGATATATGAATTATGTTGATGATTTATGAAAAGACTTTAAAATCGATGGAAATGAGTTTGGAAAGAATATGAAAATGATTTTTGAAAGATATTATGTTTATGAAAAAAATTATGTTTTCAAGAATGTGTCATTTTGGGCAACAAGTATACAAGTTATGAAATACATTTTATATGGGTTTGGTTTGGTCCATTCTGTATGTCAGGTGCACTTCAACTAAAGGCTTCTTTCGCCTGCCTGCTAGTGACATGGAGCTCCTTTAAGGACTCCTTCATGTTTATGACTATACAAAACCACTATATGGGATTGTGTTAGTTCGTTCTGTTCACGACTATATAAGACTGTTATATGGGAATGTGTTAGTTTGTTCTATTTATGGACCTCCTAAACCATTTTGATGTATTTATGTGCTCATGATATGTTGACAAGATTGATGTATACATGATTTGTCTTATTGTGAATTTGGTTGAAAACTTAATAACCATGTGTTTTATGAACTCAATGAGAATTTTCTATGACAAGTGAATGTTTTCAAAGGTTTTGCTTATTTTTTCATTATAAATTGTTACTCACGAACTTTCAAGCTCACCCCTTTTTCGTCCCATCTTTAGGTGAAGAAAATGAGATTGAGTAACCAAGAGTCGAGGCATCATTCTACTTTTGCAATATTTTTATAAATTAAATTAGATTTTGTAAAAGCAAGACCTTAGAGGCATTTCAAGAATTATTGGGTTTGGTATCTTTTGTATTTTGGATTTTGATACCGATGATGTAATGTGGCTTGGAATGCCATTAAAGCTTTTTAAACTCCTATTTTTGTTGTTAATGAAATATGAATTGTGTATGGATGATTTTGAGTTGGAATTAGGTATATTTGATGAAGTTATCAACTTGAGATGATGATTTTTGAACAAGAATTGTTGTTATATATATACATACATACATAAGTGAGATGTTATGGAAAAGAAAATAGGAATTTTGAATGAGGAGGTGTAGTTGAATGGATAAGAATGATGTTGCATTAGAGGAAGTGAATTTGGAAAAATTTTCAAGTCTTTCATAAGGGTAAATTTGTGTTTTGACTTCTAGGAAAAAACTGTATTGATTTAGGCTAAATTAGATAAAGTTTCCTTCTAAAAAGTTGTAGCTTATCTTTCTAGCTTTCCAACGATATATAGTATGAAATTTTTAGACATTGAAGTCGAAAGTTATGTTCTTTATAAGTGGAGATGCTCTGGAGAGTGTAGTTAGTGATTTACAACTTTAGATGTGAGGAAGACCCTATAGAACCCCTTCGTCTGTTGCATCTTTGACCAAGCCATTGTTTGATGCATCTTTGACTTAGCCATGAAGCATCTTTGACCTAGCCATCATCTAATGCATCATTAACTAAGCCATCGTCTGATTCACCATTGACCAAGCCTGCATCTGATCCATCTTTAACCCATGACCAAGCCTTCATCTGATTCATCATTGACCAAGCCTATGTCTGATCCATCTTTGACTAATGACCAAGATTTCGTCTGATTCATCATTGATCAAGCCTTCATCTGATTTATCATTGACCAAGCCTTCGTCTGATCCATCTTTGACCAATGACTAAGCCTTGGTCTGAGTCATCTTTGACCCTCTAGATAGAAAAATGTCTCTTTAAGGTCTCATGAAAGTTGTATATCTAGAAGTCCTCTTTGAAACTGTCCTAAGACGACCTTAATCTGATGCCTCTAGTGAAAGTTATGCTAATTGTCCCAAAATAGGTTCAATATGATTGAGGACAAAATCATGTTTAATTCTTTCGGCCATAACTTTGTCATCCAACCTCCAAATAACCTGATTTTTGAACCAATGGATTCCTAACACATTTTTCTAGCTCTCAATAAAAAGTTATAGCTTTTGATATTAATTTGAAAATTTTTGATTGATTCAAAGTAAGGGTATTGGTTGGAAGAGTATGAATTGGATATGTTATTGAACATACTTCGGTATTTTGATGATATCTTGATTTGTAGAGCTCCGAATGAGTTGGTTCTTGTTTAAGAATAAACTAAAGACATAGGATTTCAAATTTTCTAAAGAAATAGGGTGTTAATTTAGTATCTAAGAATTTCAATTTATGAATGGAAGTTGAGCACAGAATATTTGTTTCAATATAAGAATAATTCGAAAATGGGGCCTGACACTTATGGTATCAGAAAACGAAGATGAAACGAGGATGACTAATGAGGGTTAATTGGAATAACCATGCATGGTAACAAGCATAAGCCCACGTTTTACATGATTTTCGGGAGTTGGACTTCGAAAATTTCAAAATCGGTGCCCAACATTTGTGATATCAAAGCAAGAGTTAGGTTCCAGAATTGGTGCTCATCATGGATACTTCGCCTAGCCAATGCAGATGAGTGGTTAACCAATATAGTTTGATAACGTGTTCAGTGAGTTTGTGATCACATTGGTCAATCAATATGTCTGAATAATGTATAGAATAGGTAATCAGTGCTACTATTATTAATCGTTGTAACAACTAGTTTTTTAATAACTATTTGATGTTATTTTAAATATAAAATAGAGCATATATGAATTGTGAAAAAATATCTGGGGCAGAATATAGAATTCTTAAGAGCCTTAAGAGACTAGAGAGTGTAAAAGTACATTAAATAACATATATTAAACTCTTATTCATTAGTATAAGCAATAGAAAGAACTTTTTAGTTGTATAATTATTGCAATTAGAGAAATTACTTAGCGTACACTTAGTGAGAGTTCGTTCAACCTTAAGCAAAATTTATAAATAGCAATTCTCTACCTATGATAAAGCATGGCACTTATAAGGGTTCTCCTCAACTATGAGAGATAATATTATTACATAGAAGGTTACACTTTAGCTATTAAAAAAAGAACATAGTAAATTTTCAAGTATAACTTATAAAATAAATATAGGTCAAGGGTTGCTTAACTAGACTATTATAAGTCAATTTTATCTTTATCTTTTTCTTACTCTCTTTAATTATTTTTATGATTGCTCTATGATTATTATATATGGATTTTCTATAATCATTCGGTTGAATAAGTAATTCATTTATTATTTTAGAAATAAAAAAGTGCACACAATTTACTTCCCTATGGTGTGTTATTAGGGTACCAACAATATTATGTACAGATATTATTATACTTTTAATATAAGTAATAATATATAAATATGATAAATCAATCAATCAATATAATTAATTAATTAATTAATTTGAATCATATATATGTGGTTCTCTAAAATAACCTTACACAAATTTTTAAAAATATTTTAAACATAAAGATTTTCTCTGGAATCAAGCAAACCTCATAAGATCTTAACTTTTAGCTAATAAATAATTATAAATTATTAAATAGATTCTCTTTAAAGGAAAATTACGAAAGAAAAAGGTTATTGAAGTGGGGAAAAATAATAAACGGTTTAAAATAGTTAAAATTGTTTTGAGATAAAAATATCCATTAATGTGAAAGCTAAATTACAATAGTTGAAAGAAACATTTCAAAATTGAATTCATGACGTATAAATTATAATTTGAGAATGGTCATAAAAGAGTAATTGTCCCAACGAATCTAATGTAGGCCTTCTGCACTTCTACCAATTTATTCACGGTAAAAATATAAATTGTCTTATAATATTTTAAAAAAAATTTAAATCAATCCTTATTATTATCTATGGTTCTGCCGGATTTTGGCAGAATGGAACGTTGCCGTTCGGATCCATAGGTTGTCTACTCTCTGTGATGAATCCGACGTGATGATACCTGCAAAACAAGGAAGGCTCGTCGGGGGTTGTGTCCCGATTAGCCCCTCCGACGCTCAAGTTAGTCTTTTG
>JANPWT010760476.1:0-10581 GCA_024678245.1 Erythroxylum densum | reverse complement strand
CGAAATATCCTCGTCAAGGAGGCGTTGGCACCCAACAGGGGTAGTAACAAAAACGGTGAGACCGACTGTAGTAGAATCTGCGTGAGTAGCAAGTCAGTCAGCACATCTGTTGTTCTCTCGATAAACGTGCCGATGTGCAACAGTCCAATTTCGGGTGAGAAGCTTATGAACTCCCAGTACGATGGGGTTGAGTGCCTGGGAACGACGATCCGCTAATGAGAAGAGAAGATGCACCGCGAGAGAATCCAACTCGAGCTTTATGCGGCAGAAGCCCAGATCCCATGCTAATGTAAGCCCGATATAAACGCCCCCTAGCTTAGCCGACATCGAATCGCACCAACCGAGATTTTGGAAGAATCCGCCAAGCCAGTGACTAGCACTATCACGCAAAAGTCCGCCTGCTGAAGTCGAGTATCGATTGCAGGCTCCGTCAGTGTTCAGTTTAACCCAACCAAGAGGCAGTTTGGACCAACTAATAAGTCGCTAGTGGCGAGGGCGAGGGCCTGGAGCAGCCTAGCTAGCCCACTGAGAGGCCTGGAGGATCTGACCTGCAAAAGTCAAAATGAGAGAATTAAGAGACAAAGGCCAAGAGAAAGCAGTATCAAAGATAGACTTATTCCTCCACGATCAAGGGAACCAGCAGGTCGTGCCAAAAAGAGTTGCTCAGTCATGTCCCAAGATGCGCCGATGGTGATGGGGGTTCGTGAGGATCCACTGGCGAATCGACATAGCATAGAAAGCAGGAGGTATGAGATCCGCTGGAAAGGTAGCCCACACCTGGCGAGCTTTTAGGCAATCCCAGACAGCGTGAAGAGGAGATTCTTCCAAATGGCAGTGAAGATAGATGCTGTTAGTTGTAAGAAGGCGGCGGGAACAGTACTGGTTGGTGAGGAGCCGTTTCTGGGCCAGTAACCACAAGAAAGATCAAACTTAAAAAAACTTTAACGGTGAAGTAATCCGATATAAAAAAATCTTAATGTTTCTCGAAACATTTATGCTCTATTCTTCAAGTTGGAAGCACAATTTCAAGTTTTAGCAAATGTTGTTTTTGGATAATGTGTTGTGACAAATTAACACCAATACTTAAATTATAATTTAATTGAATTATTCTTCTCTTGTATAAAATAAAAAAATTTCTTTTAATATCAATTTATGGACAAAGTTCATAAATTTTAAAAGATAATTAGAAATGCATATTAAAATTAAGCTCTCAATTTTAAATCCATGAACCATGTGGGCCCTTGATAAATTCACATTGCTATGGTAGGAATTAGGTGAAGTGTGGCATGTGACACTAGAAAATCAATTAAAACAGATAAAAAATGTAGAAGATTCAAAGCAAAGTTATATGCAATCATGTATGCATATAACGATAACAAAATCCCAATTATTTATTTTTATTAGAGTATAGTAATCTCACATGTCGGTTATTACTACAACTTATGGTGATTCCTGCCTACCGTCAAGGGTGGCAAGCTGAAATCAGAAGCATGTAAGGACACGAAACGGTTCCTTTCGCTGAGGCTTGTACTCCAAATCCACAACATGAAAGTGACAAACTTGGCCCTCTTCAAGCTTTTTTTTACTAATCAGATGTTGACAGATTGAGCTGTTGTCAAATACGGAAAATAAAGAAAGAAACTTCAATGTCTTACAAATAACCAATCACTTTCTTATTTATAAAACCTAATTAATTGCAGTGTGACGTTGATTAAAGAAGGTTCATATATCGTTCAAGCACTCTAGCTAGCTGTGAGTAAATTAAGCTCAAGTTCTATCACCGCTTTGACCTGTCTTTTTCCTTCCTATATTCAAGTCCTATGTACATGTAAGCTATGCATAGGCATGGAACCTATAGAACTTCTTGGGTGCTTCCTTTCTGTGCTGCTACTAAGTTGTAATCCACTTCAGGAACTCAGTACGCTGCTTCAGGGATAGATTAACTTTATTTGTAGAATACATTGCTCTCTTGTGGGTACCTAACACACTAATTAAAACCATTTTAGATTATTGTTCATACTGAGTGCATGCTTCTGACCTTTTGCTAATCCATATACTAACTTAAGATCAGAAGCTAGCTCACTCATCCGGAGATTCTAATATACGGCACCTTTTTTAGTAACACTATGAAGCTCATTAACCGTCTCACTATTGTTGATTATCATTATTAAGGGCAAGAAAGAAGAAAATCATGAATATAACATATTTACTAGCTCTCACTTAATTGCAGGCAAGCAGTGTATATACTTCAAATGTTTTTTGTTGTAGTACTTGGCTTGGAAATTGTGTAAGGATTGATTCATTTTAGTAGTGAGCAATGATTTAGGATTCTTTCAAGTGGACAATATATTATAACTGCTCACAACTACTATTGTTCAGAAATTAACCTTCCACATCTAGGAGAAGAACCTTGGTTGATTTTTGTCTCTCTCTGACAGGCCAAAGCCGCCGAACAGTCGTCATGGACAACTTGTTGTTTCACGTCCTTTAATTATTCTTTCCCTTTTTATCTCTGCAATGCGATCTATCTTTTTAATGCAGATCTCAGGCTGTTGAGTTACTTGCACATGGTGACTCATCTAGTCCCTCGTCCATTCATAATTTAAAAGAGCCACACATATTCTTCTCATCATCGACTGTTCTTCCTCTTTTTGATTCCAATTGTTTATTCCTTCTTCTCTGGGGTTTTGTATATTCTCTTGGTTTGTTAGTTGAAAAATTGAAATCTATTTCTATGAACAACATAATCTTGACAAGTATCTCAACTCTTACATGGAGGCATGGAGATGTAGCATACAAACTAGCACATTTAGATCTGCATATGCAAGCATTTTCTCATAGTGTTTAAGCCTTAATCACTCATTAGTAAGACAGGACAACCATCCCCTCAAAAGTCATTAACTTAATTTGATCATTTCTAATGACTTGCTAATGGGTGGTTACGAGGAAAATGATGACTTTTCAAGACAGAAAAAGCTTACCAGGTTGACTTTCCATGGAGAATCCAGAACTTGCATGTGAACTTGTGACTGACATGGAAAAGTCATCAGGAATGTGCTTTTGCCCGGATATGATTAGAGAGAGCTTGTGAACTGAATTTGGATAATTAGTACCCTTCCTAACTACAATCCTTAAACCCTAATGACCTTATAAATTCTGATGCAATTGTGGGCCCATAATATCTTCTCAAAGCTTCTCCTTTGTCTTAAATTTTTGTTCCCAAATCAGAATCTTAATCTTGTGTAAATTCATATCTTTGTCAGATCACTAGAGCTTAACTACTCATAGATATCATCAACACATTCATGCTCGCTATGTATTCTTCGTGTAGGTTGCAGCATATTTGGCTTCAGCAAAGCAACATTTTTTAAGTTTTGCCGACGTTTATGCATTTGGTTAGTCATAGGAAGTGGGGGCTTGGAGTTTAACTACCATCATTAGTAATCTAAAGAAAGTGAAAATATCAAGTTCTCAACTGGTCTGACTATTTTGCAATCGCACTATTTCCTTTATGTCTTAGTTATCTAAAGCAAGTGAAAAATATCAAGTTCTCAACTGGCCTGACTATTTTGCAATCGTTCTATTTCGTTTTGGTCTTCCTGCGTTTTGGGCAACGTCTTGAATGTAGCATCATGTATGAAACTATAAGAAGATAATCCAAAGAAGTAAGAGTAGTCTGACAGTAATGATATGGAGATGGGAGGTCACCCACCCCTCATCAACCACCTTATTCGTTCCGGATCTTATGAAGATTTGAGTTAAAGAAAGGTTTGGAGAATGTGACAGAAGCGAACAGTTGTCATGGAGTTAAAAAAAATTGCATCTGTAGAAGGCGAGGTTTCGATTTTGCTTACATTAGAGTATCAACGATTGATATTTTATTCTGTTTCATTGTGGTGAGAACTAGGCAAGTTGTGGGGACCCTTTTTAGTATGTCAAAGCCTCAGACACTCCCTATATATTACGAGAGTTCTTGACAAAGGTTTCATTCAAGCAGTTGTGTCTTCTCCACTCTTTTCTTTCTCTCTACTTCTTGTTTCTCTATCACTTTCTCGTTCATACTAAATCTTATTTTTGAGGACAAAACCTACAGATATAGCCAGGAAACTTAAAGCAGAAGTCATGGCCATAGAGATTGAACAACCTACTACTGTTGAGCTATCGAAAATTGCAGTCTCTAAAACCCATGGAGAGGACTCTCCATATTTTGCAGGATGGAAAGCATACGATGAAGATCCTTATCATGACGCAGAAAACCCATCAGGAGTCATACAGATGGGACTCGCAGAAAATCAAGTGAGTCTCTTGATCCCTTTCTTTCTTAGCAAACTTAAGCTCAATGTGATCTTCGTCAATACAAAGCTAAAATCCTTCCTTTTGCTCACTGAACAGGTCTCATTCGATTTGTTGGAAGAATACTTGGCGAAACATTCCGAAGCATCTAGCTTTGGAAATGGAGCACTAAGCTTTAGAGAAAATGCCTTGTTTCAAGATTATCATGGACTCAAATCGTTCAGACAGGTACTTTCTTTGACCCATATATGTAATGACTTACTATAACTTACTTAAAAGAAGGACAATTCTGACATTTCTTGTGCACTTGGTCACAGGCAATGTCAAATTTCATGGAACAAATTAGAGGAGGAAGAGCAAAATTTGACTCAGATAGAGTAGTCCTCACCGCCGGTGCTACTGCAGCTAACGAGCTCTTAACATTCATTCTAGCAGATCCTGGTGATGCTTTGCTTGTTCCAACTCCATACTATCCAGGGTAAGTATTCAGTTGTCTCCAAAAACATTCTACTTCCGAACTCATTATCTATGGGTTTAATGCTTTCATTCCCGACCTCACCATTTAACATTATTTCGAACTTCTCTTGCAGATTTGACAGAGATATAAGGTGGAGGACTGGTGTAAACATTGTTCCAATTCATTGTGACAGCTCCAACAATTTCCAAGTTACTCCTGAAGCCTTGGAATCTGCATACAGAGAAGCAGCAGCCTTGAACCTCAAAGTGAGAGCAGTTCTGATAACAAATCCATCAAACCCTTTGGGTGCTACGATCCAACGCTCAGTCTTGGAAGAGATTCTTGATTTCGCAGTACGCAAAAACATCCATCTTGTGTCCGATGAAATCTACTCAGGATCCACGTTCGCGTCATCCGAATTCATAAGCATTGCTGAGATTCTTGAATCTCGTGGATACAAAGATTCAGAGAGAGTGCACATTGTCTACAGCCTCTCCAAAGATCTTGGCCTTCCAGGTTTCAGGGTCGGAACAATTTACTCCTACAACGATAAGGTTGTTACCACTGCAAGAAGGATGTCTAGTTTCACCTTGATTTCTTCTCAGACACAACATCTGCTGGCTTCCATGTTGTCAGACAAGAAATTTACTGAAAATTATATCAAGACAAATAGGGAGAGACTGATGAAGAGATATAACATGATTATTGAAGGTTTGAGAAGCGCTGGGATAGAGTGCTTGAAAGGGAATGCTGGGTTGTTTTGTTGGATGAATTTAAGCCAGTTGTTGGCGGAACCCACAAGAGAAGGTGAACTGGTTCTTTGGAAGTCCATACTTCGTGAGGTGAAGCTAAACATATCTCCAGGATCTTCCTGTCATTGCTCCGAACCAGGTTGGTTTAGAGTGTGTTTTGCTAATATGAGTGAGCAGACACTAGAAGTTGCACTCAACAGACTACAAAACTTCATGGATCAAAGGAAAGCAAAGGGCAACTAAGACAATTTACGGTTAATTCCTACCATAATTTTTTAATGGCTGTGGCCATTTTATTCTTTTAGTTGATAAAACCCTCTTCAAGAACTGGGTTTTTGCTAAGTTATATCAATATATACTGTATATCAGAACGAAGATGCAAATTCTTCTGTTTTCTTGCTCTCCCGAGCAAGTTTCCTGGTAACTCCGTCTCGTTGTAAGTTTCCTGGTAACTCCGTCTACTGTAAGTTGTTATAATACAAGAAAATTTCCTTTGAACTCTATGTTGTTTTGTCTCTGACTCAGTAATTTCTTCATTGGTCATGTTCTTATTACTTGTCAACTAATCAAAATCAATACTAAATGACTTCCATGAAAGTTTCTACGAAATTAGGCTATGCTAATGCACTTCTTATTTCTCCCTATGCCATACAAGTTTCTTATATCCAGTTTGAATCATTGCATAAAGAATACTTCCTAAATTAAACCTTTCCAAAAATCTACTCCCAGAACTTGACTTGGTGGTTAGGAGATGCTTAATTCTTCATCAACACCATAATTTGTAAAGGAAAAAAAGATTATCCATATGGTGTATAAATCCAATTTGGTCGTAATATTACATATACGAAAATGCCTTACCGTATTTGCTTACTAATCACTACTTAAATTGTATATTATGCAAGTTTTTTAGTTCCCACTTTTGCGGGGTCGTTACTCCTACTTCACGTGGCAAACTAGTCAACGTAGTTGGGTTGTTTCAGAGACTGTTACAACATAAACAAATGTATTTAGTAGTGTCTTATCAACATTCTTTTCGACATAATCTGTAATTAAGGGACCAGACCAGACGGCTGAAAAGATTACGATGATTAAGCAACCTAATGGGACCAAAAAAGCAGTCCCCTATGGCTAGGTTGGAAAGTTGGACTCTTAACACCTTTGACATTTACTTGTTTTCTTTTCACCACCTGCAGCTGTCGTGGTCAGCTCACGCTCGATTTGTTTAACACTAGCGTGATTAAGATGTAACAATAATTACACAAGATATGCATGGGCTTGATTAAGGTATAATTATTGTATAAGATTTGCTATGCTTAACTTCTATAAGTTTTTAAGTTTTTGCGTGTGATCATCGCTCAGCACCAACCATCAATGGTCCACCACACAAGAGGAACCAAATATATTGCAGCTGATCACGAGCAGTATAATATCGTTCAACACTGTATAGATATATACATGCAAACTGGAACTAAACTACTTATGCCTTAATTACATTATTTGTATGGTATAATGGCGTATCATGTGATTACTTTTTATGCTAATATATGGAAGGAAGAGCATGATAGCGTTTGCGACTAACTGTATTGAATAGAAGAAGATAGGCTTCTGACTGTCTTTGAATGAGAAAGAGTTGTAATTGAATTGATTAATTTATTTCTACCAAATTATAATCTCTAGGAGGAAGAAGAAGAAGATTTGAGGGCACTGAAGATGTGAGGAAATTGCAGGCTTACCATCCCAATGAAAGGTTGTGACCATCATGGATGGAAGTTAAGTATAAGATTCAACTTTATTATGTACTTGTAAAAGTCCACATTCAATAAAATTTAAAGTAAGTCTACACAGAAGAATAATTTGATACCATGAACAAGATTAAGATCTTATCCTTAATTTTTTAACATTAAAACAGGTCTTTTTTCAATGCATCAGAAAGGGAACGATTAGAAGAGTTTCCTCTTACAGATTGAGGATGGCTTTTTTTGTAATTGGTATTTTTTCATTAGCCATTATTAGCTTCAACAGAACATTGGTAATTGGTCAAAAAATTTATGAACTTAGGAATCTTTCAGTTCTACTTATTGGAATATTTGAGAGTGTGCCATTTGACTAATTGGCTTATCGCCCACAGTCTAACCTCCTATCAAACCAGATCAGCAATTTGGATTTGATATGCTAATCTATAACTCTTCAAAATGCTTTTTACCACATACTTTAATAATTCCTCTCAGTTTCTTTTAAGATAGCTTTGTTTTCCCGTGGCTCAAAGGGCCAAAGTCAACTACCTAGTTCTAGTTTTCCTGGAAATGATGCCTCATTAAATATATGGTTATTCCTCAGTCCAAATTACTTGCTGCTTACTTCAAAGTTTCCATTCAAATTCACCATTTCTGAGAAATTAGTCATTTATCACTTCAAGGCCAAGGAAGGTTAGTATTTTCTTTTCGTATGTACTGAAATAATGTTGGAATTGGATCCATCCATCTTGTCGCATTACAGCATTAGACTTGGTATTAAGAAAATGAATCCTAACAAATGAGGAGAAACACGTTCGGGATGAATATATATGCTCAAGATTCAATATTTCACACATACGGATGGTTAAAAATGGTGGGAGGCATAAATGGGCTCTGTGGTTCCTCATACGTTGATGCAATCCCTTCTTTCTTTTCACTTGGTCTTCATGTGAATATGGTCGTTGGGATTATACCTTTTCTCTATTCTTCTTTGACAAATTCTTAATGCCTACACCAACCTCTTTTTATCATTTTCTAAATGTCAACCATTACACAATCTCCTGACCCTGATGATGACTAGCTCTCATTAACTCCCCAAAAGAACAGATAGATCACAGCCGTCCAAGTAGCCCCATGTGGCACACGAGTTGCCACGTGAGCCCTATTCATCATTTTCATCAAAAAGAGATTTATACCCTAGCAGCCAACAGCTTGATTCACAAATTAGTTGGTGAAATATCTCCACAAGTGTTAGGATTACAGCGCCGAGCTCTTCTCTTATAGTTTATGTGTTTTCGGGCTGCGCGATCTCCGCTGCCAATTGAGCGGATAGGTCCACATTTGGATCACAATCTGATCGCACCATGTTCGGGAATTTGTTACTTTGGTCCACAAGCACAGCTCATCTACTCTCCATTAAGCTTATTAATATAGTTCATATGTTCATAACCAACATTGAAATATCGTTGTTCTTGCTTGTCATGCATGGAACTATAATTTCTCCTCGAACAAGATGCACGATCGAGTTTAGCTGTAGTAGCAGTGTGCTCTATATTATTAATGATTTCTTTTTTGAAATTCTTGCACGAATGTGCTTTTGCAAGCTCATATATATATATATGTTGGCTTTTCGAAATTCGAAGTCGGTAATAATTGTTGTTATTTGGAATGACACATGGGATCAAGAGAAAAGAAGAACTATGAGTCAGAATTTTCAACATTATATTAAGTGGAGAAGTTGGTTAGCCCATCTCTTCTAGGATGGAGATAATAATTAATTAATTAGAATTTATAATTATTTTTAGATCCAAGTTGGTAAACACAATTATTTGAAAATTTTATTTTAAACACGACAGGATTTGTTATCCAATTAGAAATTGCAACGATTAAAATTTTTGAAAATTTTATTAAAAAATATTTATTTTTTAAGTTCTATCATAAATTGACAACTCATACTAAATAAATAGTATTTTAAGTACAATAGTAGCCTAAACAAATTCAACGTTTTTTGGAATTACTAAATGTAGTACAAGGAAAAAAGACACCATATGCTAAGATATGGTTACCATTGTTGAAACATCATTTGGCTACTTCTTTTATTTACATAATTATGACCTTGTTTGGCAATCAACGGGTTGCATTAATTGTTAACTAATAATTGATTTAACCAGTAAATAATAAAAGTTATTTATTTAAAGATATTTGATAAAATTAACTATTTATGTGTAAAATGAATTAAGGGCATGACTTAAAAAATTTATAAAAATGAGTAATGTATTTTAGTATTTTCTTAATATTCTCATATTGGAATTTAGATTTTAGATATTTAATTTGATAAAAATTAAGTTTATAACTCTAATAAAAACATAGAAAATATAATAATAATAATAATAATTAATTAATTAATTAATTAATAATTACTACTATTACTATTACTACTACTATTTCTATTACTATACTACTTTCTTTCTTCATATTAATCAAGTTGAAGTTCAATTTTCTAACATATTAACTTCTTAAGCAAGTTGAAATTTAGGATATTAGTCTTTGGTGAAAGGAAAATAATAAAAAATGACAACTTGAGTAATTTATAATAACTTTTGGACACAATCTTCTTTTTGTCCATTAATTTCTTAGAATTAAATGTTTCTCTTACTAGCATTTTCAAAAACAACGGATATGATTGAGTTTAATTCGTCAACTCAATCAATTGATTATCAAATATGATTATCAACGATTTGACATAATTAAATAGCTAAATACCTTTCAATCTGTCAAAAAATAACTGATAAATCATTTATCAAACAAAACTTATGACTCAACAAAATAGACATGCTATTTCTAAATTTTCTGAACGTGGGCGCACTAGCTAATATAGTTGGTTCAATATGTCAAAATGCAGTTTGATAGAAATAGAATTTTATAGTATAGATTCCCAATCAGAGCCGGCCCTGGGTAGGGGCAGCCAGGGCACCTGCCCAGGGCCCACCATCTAAAGGGGCCCTCTGATGCTAATGCCCTTGCTGGTAGTGGTAGTGAGTACTTGAGCTGTGCTTCCAGTCCCAATTTTTATGCGATGTCTTGTGAAATCTTTCATTAAACTCATCTAAAGGGGCCCTCTGATGCTAATGGGTGTTGTGAGTTGTCTGGTGAGTCGTGGAGAAGCATTTAAGAGGGTATTTAATGGGGAAGGGGCCTTGACTGTTGGAGAAAATATTGGGAGCAACGCAAGTTAAAGTTACAACGTTTTTAGCATTTAAGTTGCAGAGCTTTTCATCCTTTGAAAGTAATAACGTTATTAGCATTTAATAAGTTAACGTTAACTTAGAAAGTTAACGTTAACTTT